>LPNX010869019.1:59971-97604 GCA_001517045.1 Pseudotsuga menziesii | reverse complement strand
ATTTTAGGGCGTCACTGACTTCCTTAATTTGAAAAATAAAAAATATAACATAAATAAATATGGAAAAATAACGTTGCACTAGACACACCTGTTATCTACAAGTCTATATAATTTTTTTTTATAAAATTCCACCATTTGCATACCAAACGAGTAGACCAACGCAAACATATTCATTATTTTTTGGGAAAAATATAACATACCAACCTTAAAAGAACCTCGTTTTTTGGAATTTATGCTTAGTTTCCATAAATAAAAGTTATATATTCCGGAAGGTAATCCGATTGTCCACGTTTCATATTTTTACACCATATTCTAAAAAGTTGTGTAAGTACCTCTAATATTGTTTTTTGACGTTCAGATTTCTGTTTTTCTAGAAGTCCATTGCAACGAACGCGTCATAAGTGACCATCATTAGCTTGCACCAGCCCATAAATCCTTCATTTAGATAATCCAATAGTGAATCATATACTTCCTTCATTCATTTAAATAATTCATTTTTCTATTAATAATTCTGCAGCTATCTGCAATAAGATTGGATCTATTTTTCAATGATACTTTACCATTCTTTTTTGAAAACATTTTACTTTAAAATTTCTTCTTATTGTTGTGCCATCCTTGCAGTGATAATTCAGGGCAAATTACATGGGACTTAGAAATGAGAGAGGAGACATTATGCACACAAACTAAAATATCTTATATTAAACTATGTTTTACAATACATGGAGACTCCAATATATAGAGTTTAGAGATGACTAACAGATGCTAAATCTAGCTAATAGAGGTTGAGATAATATCTCAATCATACACTAAATTAGGATAAAATCTCTCATCTATCAACAACTCACAACAAGATAAACATTAATTCTAACATCCTCCCTTAATGTTTATCTCGAATTTATCTATAGAGTAGTCTTGATCTTCATGAGGCTTTCATCACTTTGAACTTCTTGGGTACCTTTCTCTTGATGCCCATATAAAAAGAAACCATCTATCGGAGTACATGGGTCCCCAGCTGCTGTACCCACCAGTTCTCTAGGAATCATTTTGAGCTACATGGTTCATCAATGTCATACACAACTGGTCCTTCGTATTGTGAGAATGTTTCATCTCGACTTTCCCTTCACATCAAACTAGAGCTTGATCCACATCCACTCTATGTATAAGAGGGAAAATATCATGCAATTCCGCGCCACATGTATGCCTAAACATCTTAACAGGTCTTACAACAACCCAGGGAAATCAGCTTGCCAGTGACTAAGCTTTACAACTTGGACCAAAAAACTCTTATAGGGTGTCGGATACAACCGAACATGATATTAAAAGTACAACAAAAAATTTTAAATGCTTTTCTAAAAAACCAATGAAATTACATAATCATTTCATCATTTCATTAGAGACCAAAACCTATATAACCATACCTTTAAAGAAATCCCACACAACTACTCAATCATCCTTTCAAACAATAGAAAACTCATTAAATCACAACTCAAGAATGAGCATGCACATCTCACTTCGCTATAACACCTCCCTGCAGTGAGCCAAACGCTTCCTCTTCCAACCGTGGCAATCCAGTATTCGTTAGCATTCTTTTATATATTCCATTCAGTCTCGTTCTCGTTATTTCTTTTATCTTATTTTCGAGGAGGCTTTTTCAATCAAACATAATTGGTCTGTTGATATCCCATCCAAAATTCCTTCAATCTTCAAATTCAGAACTGAAAGCTGCCCCATAGACCAAAATTTTCTTTGGAACACAGCCACGGATAACACACGTTCCATCAAAATTTGCCCCAACACATTAATTCTTGACAATGAATCTGGCCAACACAGTTCATGTGAGGGTGGCTTTGTAACAGTTAGTACAAAGAATAAAAGATTGGACCCGTATCAACGTATAAAAATTACAACTTAAATTCTGTTCTTCTTATTATTCGAAACCGATTTGATTCCGATCTCTACAAGATATGAAAGTGACAAAAGATTATAACATCGGATTGTGACAAAAGAGACATCTTGAAAAATAGAACACGGAACTTTTTCTATTCAGCCACCCACGAAATCAAAATAGGAGTCGTCTACTTTAAATTTCTATTTCAGGGTGCCATAGTTTTAATGAGTTACTAACAAGATCAATTAGAAACACTGAACTGATAGGTTTCTATTAAATACTTCACACGTTTATTTCCATTGCAGTTTCAAACATAAAACCAATGACTTGATTGTTTCTATTAGAATTTTCACAACTACATAAATATATAATTACATGGGTAGATGTTTAGATATTATTTTATATTTTGGACTTTATTGAGCGACAAGATTAACTCAAGTATAACAAGTATATAGTGGAGATTCATTTCATAGTAGTGATATATTGTTATTCTTAAATGCATCTTAATTAAGATTTAAATAAAGTTCACTTAAGAATCACTATTTGATTATTTATAAATCTATAATTCATTAAAATTTTATACTTCTTATTAGTTTTTGTTTTTTGTTTATTATTTATTAAATATTATTTGTTTTTAAGTTTTTTTCCTTAGTTTAATATTTATGTTATTTTTTTTCACACAAAAAAATAAATTCATGTTATTTTATTAAATCAAGGAAAGATTACCTCGCATGTGATTGGTGGACTCCAGAAATACTCTCGAGAGAATCTGCGAGACTAGATAAATAAGAAACCACTTAAAATATGGTATATTTTAGGCCAAAAAAAAGGCTAATGAAATTTCTAATCCATAGAAGTTATAAAACTATAATCTATACAATAATTCATAACATCATCTCATAAAGTGTGATAATACTACATAACACAATCGAAAAACATTTATATTTAATATTTAATACCACATAACACAATAAAAAAACATTTAGATTTAATACATTTATATTTAATAATTAAATAATAAAAAAAATATTCAATATATATAATACATATAATAACTGTAAAAACAATTCAATATATAATATAATAATCTAAAAGTTGGGATAAAAAAACATGTATGGTTATTTATGTATTTAATAAATACATCAAATACAAATATTTATATTTAATACATCTATATTTAATAATTAAATTTCAATATATATAGTACATAAAATAACTTCCAAACAATTCAATATATTATATAATAATCTAAGAGCTATGATAAAAAAAAACATATATGATTATTTATGTATTTAATAAATACATCAAATACAAAAGTTAAAACCTTTGAGTGACATTTTAAAAATTAAACTTAGCCTACATATTTTTGCTTAGGCAGACAAAGCCGACGAAGGGAAAAAATTAAATACAGAGATATGGAATACTAGTGTGTAAATTGGTGCACATAAAGCGATGGCATAATAGATTACTTGCCGTCGAATCTTGCAAAAGTAGTCACAACAATGCCCAAGGGAAGCCGTGGCACATAAAAAGTCGAGGGACGAGCAGCCCTAGTTTGGCTCGTTGAGTATTTGCCCGCTGCCTAATCAATTAGTTGTGGGGAAGGTTTGGAGAAGAGAAACTTGACATTGCTCAACCCGATTTGACATGGCCCTATCCATACCAACATGGGTTTTTTTTCATGGATTTGAGCCATTCATCGCGAGTACGAGAGAGTATGGGGCGAGTATGGACGAGTTTGACTACGCCTCGACTCTGAGACGAGTTTACGAGTCTGAGACGAGTATTTCCCGATTACTCGTCCCGGGAGTTGACTCGAGAAGACTCATTGGTTACTTCATAAATCTTTTCTTCAATTCTTGACTAAAAAGTTTTACAAAAACTTTCAAAATACTTGACATGCAAATCAAAATGGTCTAATCCCATCAAAATACTACTTAAGACAATAGCTCCTTAAGATCAAATTCTCCTTCAAAGGTCATGGTACCTTCCAAAAATTCTTGAATTCTGGCTAAACCAAAATTAAGTGACAGAGCTTCTTTGGAAAGAGTATCAGATGTATCATTGAAACTTCTAGAGATGTGTCTAAAAGTGATATTCTCAAAAGGATTTCTAAGAATTTGAATATTTTGAATCCAATGTTTTAGATAAATTACCTACATATTAGATAAGTCATTCAACCAATCTATAATTATCTTTGAATCTCCAAAGATACTGATGTCTGAGACACCAAAGTGTGAGGCTATAACAAAGGCCCAAATAAGCTTAAAATTTCAGCTTTAGTGTTTGACCCCAAGCCACCACGTATACAAATATATAAAAAGTGTTACTTACTTATAACAAGCACAATGCCACACCCACAATGATCATGTTTTGAGGCACCATCAAAAAATCCAGCTGCTCCTGTTGGAACTTCTGCTGGAGAATATAGCTTTTTTGGAATCCTTATACCGACAGATTTCTCATACTCCTTGAAAAGGTTTAGGCATCTAATACTACATAAAAGAGCATTTGGTTGAATGTCTTGAAAAACTGCATGATTCCTTGTATTCCAAATTGACCAAGAGATGAAGATGGGTAGAAGTTTAAACTTTTCTTCTTTGGTGAACCAGATATATGAAATGTGTTCTCTAAACTGCATTCTCCCCAATTAGAATTGATGAAAATATAATATTTTATGATTCTGCAAACTTCTAGACAAAAGGAGAAATCAACAAACAAATCAAAGTTATTTTTACCTTTATTCCAACACAAAGAACAGAAGCTTGGACCCTGCCATCCTTTTTTCAATAAATTTTTCTAGGTAAGGATTTTGTCCTTAAGAATTAGCCACCAAAAGCATTTCAATTTGGTAGGAATGTTCCATTTCCACAATCCTTTAGAGCACCAGGTATGCTCCAAGATGTTGTCTTTCCTTATCATAAATTCATAAGCCAACTTTGCTGCCAGTTCACCTTTTTTCGTATTTCCAGACCAAACCGGGTATCTTTCTCAGTACTAAGTTTAATACCTACATTCTTCAAGTTTCAATATATGAATCCCATTTAACTGCCCACTGTCCATTAAGGCCTAAATCTCTAGCATTTAACCAATAACTACCTTTAAGAATAGCCCATTTGGGCCTCTTCAGTACATCCATGGTCTTCATATCAATCCAAGCAAGATGCTTTGTAAGTTATGTTGGTAAATAGGGACAACCATTATCGCCAATGAAGGGATCAATTCTAGTAAGAATGTTTTTTCCATTTCCTATGTTCCAGCGTATGCCTTTTTTCAACTAATGAATCACTTTAAGCATACTATTCAAGACCACTGATGCACTGGAATAATTAAATTTTGAGTTTCTAATCCATATGCTGACTGGAACATTCTTCAAATACTTTGTTTTTATTACATCACTCCACAGATTCTGGGAGAAAAGGAATCTCCAAAAGGATTTGAGACAAAGTGCAAAGTTGAAAAGGGACAAGTTTTTAAAGCCCCAACCTCCTTGGTCTGTAGGGGTGGCTAAAATTTCCCAAGGATCTAAGTGAAATTTTCTTTCACCATTCAAACCTGACCATAAAATGTGAAAGATATTTTTCCTTGTAGAAGTGATGAATGAAACTGGAAGTTTTACCAAAGAACACCAGTAAACTAGAATCCTTTGAAGAGTAGCTTTGATTAAAGTTAGTCCCCCTCCAAGAGTGAGAAATATGTAGGACCAATTTGATAATCTATTATCAATCTTCTTTGTGAGCCAATGCCAATCCTTTATTCTATAGCTGTTAGGTTTTAGAAAAAAACTGAAGTATTTAAAGCCAAACTCCATCTGCTCAAATTTGAACTAAAAAAGTTCCTTCAATTCCTTTATGCAGTGAAGCTGAATATTATGAGTGTAGATACAAGATTTTTCAATGATGATATTCATTCTTGTTGCATTGCAAAAGAAATCCAATAGAGAATGAATAATCTTCCATTCACATATATTGTCAAGTCGAAAAAGGAGAACATCATCTACAAAAAGTAAATGAGAAATAAGGTCTTTTTTTTATAGAAATTTATACCTGAAATCTTACCATCCTCCCTAGCTTTAATGATTAATATGCTGAGCCCTTCAATCATGAGCATAAATAACAACAGGGAGAGAGGACAACCCTGTCTTAGTCCTCTAGAAATCTTGAAGAAATATGTTGGAGAACCATTTATAAGAACTGTAAAATTGACAAAAGTTACACTAGTCATTATCCAATTTAAAACAAGATCAAGAATGCCAATCTAAAGAAGAACCAATCTCAGAAAATCCTAGTTGACTTTTCCATAAGCCTTTGCTAGGTCAAGCTTCATAATCATCGATCTAAGATTTTTTGACTTAACAGTCATGTAAACATTCCTGTGTGGTTCCAATAGCATCAAGGATCTCTCTGTTATCTAAGAAGCCAAACTGCTCTTTGGATATGAATTTAGAAAGCAAAGGCTTTATTCTATCTGCAATTATCTTGGTGACCAGATATTTATAAAGATCTGATTATTAATTTAATGTTCAGTATTTGTTTAATAACAACTCATCATTACAAAACTAAGTAGTTAGCTACACCTATAAATATTCACGACCTTAGTGTGCTATTGACTTATAACTAAATATATCAATATCATGAATATCCAATAAACTAAACCACGAGACAAGATATGTTCACGCGATAATATTTTGTCGTCCTATAATTAATTAATGTAGGAGCCTCCGGATACAAAGCTGGAAATAAACTTCAATGTGACTTATAAATATTTTAATAGCAGTTATAATATGAGATCGAAAGATGAAGATGGTGGCCCGGTGGGGAACCCATTAGAGACGTTTATTAGACGTGGAAACGGCGGGCTTGCGTACTCTGCCACGAAATATAAATCCGCCTACCAACGACTTCACAGAAATGACAGTTATTTTGCGTAAAGTTTTGCATTTAGACGGATAATGACAGGCGTGCCAATGGATGAATACCGTGTGCTGGTTTGTTCACTAACTTTTTGACAGTTGCCCCGCCATCAAAACTTTTGGAATGATGGGATCTTCCCGTCGCGTTGTCCGGGTGCACTAGATCCTTATTACACCAAAAAATTCGGGTTCTCTACAAATTTGTCGTTGGGAGCATGATTTCAATATAATCTAATTAGCATATCTTCAAGGTGGCGAAATGAAATATCCCAAAGAACTTTGATATGTTGTAAAAATGAGAGAAAGTTATGTGTGTAGATAGTATAAGTTTATGTGATGAAAGCAAGTTTAGTGAGAAGAAAATAAATATATGATTTTTACATTTAATAAACACAACGAAGAATATTCTATAGACCTTGAATTATAGTCTTTGCCAACCAATTGTGAGTAAAAGATCAAATATAAAAATATTATGAAAATAATAGATAAAAAATTCACCACTTTCATTACACATTCAAAAAATTGAACGAACCTTCATCAAACAACACTTTCATTACATCTATGGGGGAACATAGATCACGTTAATTAAAACATTTCAGTTACCCTGATAACAATTTTGATATACTTAGTTTGGAATCAACGTACCGCACATGGTCCATAGAGCCATATTGTATATTGCTTTCAAGGTTTACAGTGTTATGATTCAATCTTTGCAAAAAAAAATGTAGTTTTGGGATGGAACGAGGAAGATAGGTTGGATAAAAAACACAATTAAGCCCTTGTATCCTATTGTAAGCTCTCTTATCATGTAATCCATATCGCAGACAGATGACCCTTTCTTCCCCCCCTATTCATTTTCACTCACTACTTTCATGGTCGCTTCTCTTAACTCTGCGGCTCTTTTTCTCAGTCCATTGCCTTTCTCTTCCTTCATCACCATCCTCACTCTTCTCTCCGTCGTCTCCCATTTCAACTCTCCTTCTTTTCCCCTCCACATCTCAATGGACGCCCCCACTTCCTCCTCCAACGCCTTCGAATTCGCGAACTGGTCGCATTCCATAGGCCACCCGATGATGGGTACCCCTTGAGTTACTTTGATTTCCCTTCAGTTCCTGATTTTCCAAGTCCAAACACACATCACTAATGACCCCACATGTTGAGCCCATAGTCAAGTTTGTAAGTGCAACACTAATCTATCGTGCATGAACTTAGCTATCATGGGTGTGCAATGCTTGTGGCTCGACGCTTGGTATAGGCACATGGACTTGGTATTTAGTGTATAATAAACGTCAAATAAAATAACTATGATGTTTCAAGGGCAAGCCCAAAGCTCTAATTTAGATCCATGGGGCATTGACTCGATGCGTAGTGCACAAGGGCATGAATGGGCTCACATGTGGAGTTTGGATCTACCATTTGTTGGGCTTGACTTGCAACTTGGCATTTCACATGGTCGTGGACACAGGTCTGGCATGCAGACAGGCCACATGCTGCCAAGCTACCCCACCCACCTATCCTAGAGGTCCTNTTGATGACTTTCATTCTCACACCGTTGCCCTCACCGTTTTCATGTTTAGCAAAGAATAACAACCCAAGACCCCCCCCCCCCGCTCTATCCGTTCTATGGCAATTAAACATAAATGCCTGATAGAATAATGGTGAATGAACAAAAATGCCTGATAGAATAAGGGCCTAGCTAGCCTCGAACAAAGAAAATACTGTCCCCTAAAATTATTTCATAGCCAGATGTGAGACCCTTGAAGTCTCAGAGAAAATTAAACCAAGGTCTAAAACTATGAATTCCTGCTTTGAATTGATTTTCCCAACTTCAAGCCTTCGGGCTTAACTGTCCTTCAATTTCATGTCGTCTTGAGAGAACACACCACGAAGAAGGGTTTATGGCCGATGGGGGATTAATTTTAGGTATTGTTCCTACAGCATATTAAATACACTCCCAAAAAGAGAAAACAATCATAGTTTGATTGTGCATGTGCAAATTGCATACATTTGTTGCTTGTTGTTTGTGTAACATTCCTATCAGAGGGTCGACCATAGATTATGGAATTTTTAGGTAACCTTTAATTGAATGAAATCCCGACATCAGTGAATGTTTCTTGCTCAGTATTCAACATTCACGAGCGGTGTTAACTTTGCAGTTACTGAGGCCACAACCTTGGACGTTGCTTTCTTCGCATCTAAGAATATCAGGCCGCTTATGACTCCATTTTCTCTAGACACACAAATCCAGTGGTTTTTTATCTAAAATAAATAAATTTTGTGCCACCTATCGAGAAAGAGGTACTTCTTTGGCTTCCTATGAAATATTTCCATTTTATTTTATGAGTTGTTGTTTTTGTGCTCTATTCATTTCTTCGGCCTCTTATGAAATTTTGACTCTTTAAATATATAACAAGACTCGTCTCCCCATTAATAAGACTAGTTTCCCCATAAATAACGCATATTACATCGTCTGCCACCACTATGTGTTGAATTTGAGAATTACAAAGAGAATATTGATGAAGATGATAATCTTGATAGATATTTCTTGGTCTATTCAGTCCAAGGTTCCCCTTGTTGCTCAACTCTCGGAGCTTCAGCTGTTCAAGGTAATTGGTGGGAAAATTAGACGCACAGGGATGGTTTTCTAATGTTTCTTCATCTCGTACATTCTTCTGAATGTTGGCCATAGTGGATGGGCTCAGGATGGATCCATGTCAAAAAAAATTCCACTCGCTCTCCCCCCCCAAAGAATTTAGGTTTTTATGAACTGATCTATTTATTTTATGTGTACTAAATAACGGCACATATTGAAAAATGGGATGGGAACCGCATAGGCAACAGTTGAATATCCTGCAGGTATAACCTGGAATTCCTTGACATAGTTTCTTAAATATTGTTGTTAGCCAAGAGTTATGATAATGAAGATACATAATGGAAGTGTGAGATCAACTATGAGATCAACTGCAACATTCTTAATTCGCGGGTGTATTATGCAAGATTCCATGGCGACAAAGATATGGAAAACACAGTTTTGGTAGCCACTGTCAATTTGGATGGCGATCATTGTCAATTTGGATGGACGATTGCCAAACTAACACAAGAACAAATAAAAAATTGACACATGGTGGTTTCCGATAGGAGCTTGACAAATGAAGAAGGATTCAGAGTAATTGACCCCTTAAAAACACCTTCGCTGTAATAAGATATATAAAATTAATAGTAAAATAAATTGGGTTAAATACAATTTATTTTAAAAAATTTATATTTTTTATGGATAATTTATTTTATATTAAATAATTAAAGATAAATGTAAGAATCTCATATTTGTATAACCTAAGACTTGCATAGAATTTTAATATAATTTTCTTAATTTATATAATGATTTAATAAAAAGATGTATGGAAAATACATAAGAATTTAATATAATGTAAGGATATGACCACATGTCCTTTTAGGATGAATTTGTTCTTAAGTTTGTGGTATTAAGCTATTATATCTTCTCAAAGTGGTTTCTTGAACTATTTCTTGAACTATTTCTTTTTCAATGTTCTTTGAACAGATGAAATGCCCAACAAAAGGGTTAACCTCTTGATAAAGTCTAGAATCAAATTAGAATGAAATTCATTTTCATGGATCGACTTCTCAATCTTTTCTCCTTGTTTTTCAACTTTGGTCTCAAACATGTTATGTTATTCAATAGATTGTTTTATTCCCTAAACTTGGGACTTCAAACTCCTCAAAATCCATTTCATATCTCTAATTCCATTAAGGGCCATACCCACATCCAAGCCACACTTCAGGGGATTGGCCATTTTAGTCCCATCCCCATAAAGAAGAATGCACTACACCCATGCCCAAACAAAGCACGTAAATATACCAATGGGGAGGGTAAGAAACATAACATGTTCCCCCTCCAAGCCAAAAATATCTACCAATTTGAGATTATCTAAAAATTTCCATTATTTGACAATCATGGACCTAGCCAAAAATATTTCACCTAAAGTGCCTCCAATGTAAAAAGGCTTAGACCTATTAGCCAAAGCTTTGTTTCTCTCAACAACCATACAGATTCCCCCACTCCATAACATCAAGAGTTGTCCCATTTATATAACTAAAACCACACTCCATAGCATGAGGAGATATTCTATTTATATAACTAGAAGTAGAGAAGAGGGCCATAACACCATACTTGTTTGCGAGGACGGATAAGAAATAACAAATCCAAAAGCACACAAGGTAAAAGGGCTTTACGTGCTTGAAGTGAATGCAAAGAGACTTCACATTACATGCATATGGTTTAACCTCCATTACTTATTGCTCGGTTAAAACAAAACTAAAAATTACAAACCATAATCATGCTTAGCCCCAACATTCTCTTTGTCCTCGGTAAATTCATGGTACCCATCAACTCTAAGGAGGGCCATTGTTATATACCAAGATTCCTTTTTCGACCTCGATCACCTCATTTTCGACATAGAAAATTAAAATCCAGATTTATTAATGTCATATTTTCAGTGAGTATATTCACTCTCTATTTTGTATTAAATGATAGATTTGCAATCTCATAAGGTTGAATAATAATATTGTGTAAGCTTATGGATTTGCATTGTTAGAAATTTAGAAATGACCAGAAAGAAAAAATATGCTATTAGCAATATATACAACAATATGTTGTTTATTGCCACACCTTGGCAATCCGAGCATATATCTCGTATAGAGGTAATTTTTTTATTTTTGCATCAAAGAGGTGCATTCTACAGCCCAGTAGGGGAAAGATGTGTAATTCCTTCCGTGCTCATCCTAAAGTTGACACGCGTTCTTTATAAAAAATAATAAAATTTTATTAAAAATAACATGTTGGCTTAAATTAAATTTAAATTATTTAGAATTGCATATATATATAACAACATAAAATAAATTAAAATCATAAACATTGGATTACACATTTCCACTCTTAAAAAGGGTTTGCACTTTGAGAGATTTGATCCCTCTCGATGCTTGGTAGATCCCCTTTTAGATGGATCTATGCTGGTTGTATGTATCATATGCAACAAGATACACAATTTATGGAGCATATGCAATAGCGAATTGATCCACATTTTTTGGCTTGCGATGCAACAAGATACATGCCTACGTTTTGGTGAGAAGAAGCTGCAATTTGGTGATCTTTACGCAAACCTAATATCGCAAACCAAATATAATGCATCTTCCCATATGAATTAATCATCATTCTAAGTATTTCATGTTGATTTGGTGCTTTCAATATGGTGCAGAAGTCACCAAGCTAGTTTCCAAGCCAATTGTCTCGAATGATATTATGTGTTTCATTGTGATCCCTAAAATACAATTATATATGAAATACAAGCATATATACATGGAGTACAGTTTTGTTTTATGAAATTTAAGCAAATGCAGTGTCAATCAAGTTCATAATTAAAAGAGATTTGGATGTAGCTAGGAGTTAAAGGATCAACGAAGTATCGTTAAAATTGAAAGACCAAAATCTAAATTGATAGTTAAATGTAATTTGCAAATAGTGTTTTATGTAAGTTTTTTTTTTTGAAATAAAGTTTTGTAGTTAAATTTTTAATTGGGTGCATTATTGGTTGAACTCGATACTCTCTAATCTCCAAGTCATAATTATTGAGTTGAATTGTTTAAAAATGACAAAGTTGCAAGAAGCCTTTCTTTTGTTCATTCAAATTATAATAGGAACCTACCTGCACAAGGATGTCTCATTTATTGTTTGAAACGACTCAAAGTCTAAAATTATTAGAGTTATTGAACACTCTAATAATCATTGTTGAAGACAACATGGCCATACTAAACAAAGCCACTCTTCAATCAATACTAACTTGTTTGTAAGTATCAGAAACCAAAGTTAGACTTCTTCAATCCCAATCCCAATTAATGAATGATGAAATAAAGGATCTCAAAAATCAATGGTTAGTGAAGTGTACTAAACTAGTTTTTGTTTAGAACAATCCTCTTTATGATGATATGATGATGATGATGGTGGTGGTTATTGAAATCAATAGTGCACTCAAAAACAACTCCACAAGACAACTCTAGATGCAGATCAAGATGGAATTTTCCATGTTAGAATGAACAACTTCAATGATTTCTTTTCAATCGAACCATTATAACTTGAATAGAATTACAAATCAACAAAAATAGACATGGTTTAAGATAGGGATATGACAACAACTTGCATATCCCATATTATTCAAAACCAATCCACTTCCAGAGTGTTGGATTGCTTCTAGAAATTTTAACTTCACTTGTTCGAGTCGACCATGAGAATGCAAAATTTCAACATTGTAATCGCATTGGTCACATGGAAGATCAATGTTATTATATCTATCATTTTCAACATTATGGAAACAAGAATCATGCGATAGGAAAATATTCCAAGACTGCACTTGATTAGATATTCACTATAGGTGGATCTATCCTAGGTAATGGTCTTCAACAACTAAGAAGTTGCATAAATCTTACCGTCGAATTCAAATGTGAGTAAAGACACATCTTTTAGAAAATATTTTTTCACTCCTCTCACCTTGTATCTGACAGGAGAATATAACTCCAAAGTGGTCCCATTATGGTGTAACTTTCAAGCATGGCCATGATGAGATGAGATAAAATGTGGTTGTGTCCACATGCCCATTTTGAGTTGAAATCAAAATGGTACTCTCTTTGAGCTTAAGAGGAGATACATTGGGAAGTGCAAATGGTTAGTGGTCAACCAAAACCACTAGATACGGCAATGCCTCACCCTTTGGTTGACAAAGAGAGGAGTATTGATGATGGTTATCAGACTAAAAGTTTCAGCAACAATAGTCTAAAGATAGAATACTTCAACAAACAAATTGTCAACTGGGTAACAAAAGTCTATAGATGACATACTCCAATAAACAAATCTCCAAATGTGAAACTATAGATGGAAGACTCAAATACAAAATGTATTGGGATGTTGATCAACACATAACAATGTTGAAATATTCAAGAGCACTTCAATGATTCTATTTATTCACTTATTGTAGAATGGTGATACTACATGTTCACTAATTAGCAGAAGACACCAACCTCTTCTAGCTAAATCACTTGGAAAATAATGGAATTGTCAAGCAGAGAGGGAATGTTTAGACATGGTAGTTGTTCACTCCATATTTCAGCTCTCTTATAGTTAATTTCAGATTCAGAACCATTCAACATCCAGTTTGATTGTTTTTCAGGTAGATTTTTCATTTAAGCACATATAAAGCCTTCTAAAAGATCCAACATATCAACTTCAACATTATTGCTTATTTCTTAACTAATATAGATTTTTAGAATTGTGATTGAGGGGGAAATGTTAAATTTTGTCTTACATCACCCATAACAATGTTTAATCGTCACTTTTATTTGTATTTATCATTTAGGATAATAAAGGTTTATCCTAAATAATGACTAAGTGATTGGGATAAGATTTTCTAGCCTAGTCACCATGCAAGGTGTTACGAACTAGAGAAAATGTCTTCATGAGGTCACATCACCCATAACATTATTGTGAATACAATTTGATATTATTTTGAGGTCATAGCCATGGTACTTTTTCTCATGGAAGGTAATAGGTAAGGGAAACTTGGGTGTGGGAGGTCTACTTGCAAGAGGTAAACTATGTAATTTTGTGATATATATATATATATATATATATATATATATATATATATATATGGAATAGTGCAAGCTAATGTTAATCTCTCACGACACATTAGTGGCAATGCAAACCTCCAAAAACAACAATCTATTAAGTTGGAGGGATGATTCGAGATACTTCCATAGTAAATTTGAATATGATGTAAAAATGTTGGAAAATGAATTAGCTTTCCAAATATATAATAGTTTTTTTTTGAAATTGTGTATAACTAGGTGAAATTTATGATTTCCCAACATTGGTATGTTAAGTTTCATTCAAAATTTATTGCATATGTGTTTGTTAGTGCAGCCTTGCAATACCTAAATGATAGAATTTCACTAGAAAAATTTATAGAGATGTAGAGAACATGTAGATCTAGTGCATGACTATTTTTTCAAAATTTATTTTCTTAATTTTATATTTTTTTAATTATCGAAGACAGTTTATCGTTGAAATGAGAAGGCCTTTTGTTAGTGCAACCTAAAGGGGTCTTAACACTATCAAGCAATTTTTTTTATAGATCGTAGCTCTCACTGTGTTCTAGTGCATAGTAAAATTTTGGTAGAAAATGCATAAAGAGAAAAAAGTGATAGTAGAAACAAAGGAGGCACGTTTTTTAAAATTCTGGTATATGTGAGGTGAATATATATATTAAAAATAGTAAACTATATTACTTAAAAAAATAGTTATATATATGTAATCTACACAATCAACTCTAGGTAGTTCTGTAATTTCATTGACAACGGATGTCTATAGCTTATTGATAACGTAAAAAATGAGGATATAGAGTGATATCAAGAAATTGATAACCGCCAAGTTTTCATTCTCCCAACCAATTCCCAACAATGTCGGGTATGAGCTGATCTCATTGACTATCTCAATAACATCAAAGCCAGTTTATCGTTGAAATGAGAAGGCCTTTTGTTAGTGCATCCTAAAGGGGTCTTAACACTATCAAGCAATTTTTTTTATAGATCATAGGTCTCACTGTGTTCTAGTGCACAGTAAAATTTTGGTAGAAAATGCATAAAGAGAAAAAAAGTGATAGTAGAAACAAAGGAGGCACGTTTTTTAAAATTCTGGTATATGTGAGGTGAATATATATATTAAAAATAGTAAACTATATTACTTAAAAAAATAGTTATATATCTGTAATCTACACAATCAACTCTAGGTATTTCTGTAATTTCATTGACAACGGATGTCTATAGCTTATTGATAACGTAAAAAACGAGGATATAGAGTGATATCAAGAAATTGATAACCGCCAAGTTTTCATTCGCCCAACCAATTCCCAACAATGTCAAGTATGAGCTGATCGCATCGACTATCTCAATAACATCGAAGCCTGTGTATGTCTTCAATCCTTCCAATTTGATAAGTAGATGAGGTACTCCCCTAATTGGAGACACCCTAGCATGATTTGTGAATCGCAGTTGTATGGGAGACCAAACCAACTGCGGTTTTCCAATCATTTCCCATGTTTTCTTTCTTAGGATATTTACATCCAATTCTAGATCAAAGATAACTGAGTCCACATCATGGTCATCGATATGGACATTCATCCTCATTTCCCTTCTTGTTTTCTTCTTGTGCAATGAATTTACTGGGTAATTATGTTGTCCTTCCTCTTGTCGATACAAAAAGATCATTATTTATGCTAATGCATCTGTATCTTTTGCTAACATCAAACAACTCTCTAGAAAAATTTTCAAGGTACTAACCTTTCTTGATGATCCCGACAACTTTGTCAAACCAAAGAGTGGTGGCATTTCATAGACAAGTAATTTACCAGTGTTACTTTTTAGCATGTTTATTGTATCGAAGAAGGTTTATTTCTCAACATTTACATCAAATTGCACCTTCTTTCGAGTCATCGGCTGGATATTTATCAGTGGTCCATTAGCTCCTGTCGTAGATCCTCCTCAAGTTACTACTCTGACAAGGGTTGGTTGAGTTCTTGGTTCTGTTGAGATATTCCCTACGTTCAATCATAGACTTTGGTTCTGAGCTGCATTCTGATTCAGTTGTGGTTGTGACACATTCTTCGCTTACTAGTTCGCAATCAAGTGTGGGAATTCCTCGATGGTATGGTCTGCGGCAATGAAATAAGTACACTGAGACTATAGATTTAGACAGTCCCTCTCATAATCTCTCAATACTCTAGAATTATAGCACCTTACTAGTCGGCCTTGTCCCATAGCTCCTCTGCAACCAAATCCTCCATTATGTCCTCCACAGAACCCTCATAGGAATCCTCCTTGTTGTTGGCATGGTTGTTGGTTATATTGTGGTTAGTTAAACTGTTGTTGTTGATTAGGTTGTGGCCGAGTATACTGCAATTGAGGCTGGTTATAATACGGTTTCAATTGGTTATACTATGGTTGAGTATACTGCAACTATGGTATTTATGCTAGTCGTTGCTCCTCTCCTTTCATAAAATATGTATCCATGGTCCTTTCTTGGAGCAAATCATACACTCTGTAATCCTTTTCTTCATGGCCAACCGATTGACAAAAGTTGTAGAAAAGGTTCACTAGTTTCGATAGAACCTTATGAAGGTATACACATTCCTTTGACTGATGTCATTTAGTCTCAAATCTGACACCATGCCAATCCTCCTTGACTTAGTGGATTCATGGCTCTAGCATGTAAATATTCACAGAAGTCTAGGTATTGATCCTTATGATGTCCCTCCGACCAGCATCGATTGCACCACACTTCTTTGCGGAATTTTTTTCCCTTCTTAATATCTTGCAACTAGATAGTGAGGTTCGCCAATTGTGACTGGATCTGGCTCATGCCAATCCCTTTTTCACCAATTGGTGAAGATTCTAGTTTCATTGTGATTTCTAGAGCTTCTTCCTGAGATTTGATATTCTGTTGCATCAACGACATACAGATGTGTGCTACCAAAGCTGTGATAAACCATTCCTTATGTTGCACATCGCTCATTCCAAAGCTTACCTTATCCATTAGAGTTTTGAATTACTGATCAAAATTCCACAACGATTCATTGTGGTACTGCTTTATTTCCTTTGACTCAGTAATATACTACGATTCATATTTTTGCTTATTAAACTCCTCGATCAGTATAGTCCTGATTTGCGCCAGGGTCTTCTGGGGATGCCCATCCGATACTTATACAAATTTCATGTACAATTCCAATGCCCAACCTTGAAAGGTCATCACTAGTTTTCAGTTCTTGATATCTGTGTCTTGCACTTGTTTTACTATCCATACTGCTTCGCCTAAGAGCCAATATTGTTCAGGATCTTCAGTCCCATTACCCTAGAACAGGGGTATTTTCACATCGTCACCCATCATTCTAGGTCTTCTTCTAGTATTCGTTGATCCACTACTATTACTATTGTGCTAACACTCTTGACAACCCTACGATGAGCTTTCGTTTCTTCCTCCTGGGTTCGACACAGTGCACAGAGTGGTAGGTAAGTTGTAACTTTGGGTTTTTCCTTCCTCAGACTTTGTGTAGCCTGGTCATTTCCTTCGTCACTATAGGGACGCTTAAACCCTTTTGGTCCCTTCTCACAGTTTTTTTTCCAGTCGGACTAGGACTCTCCTCATTCCTCTACCTCTTCTCTTGCTGGAACCTCACCCCAATTCGTTGGAGACCACAATATTCCACAACTTCCCTCATAATCTCATCATAACTTCCATCCATTTACCCCGTATCATTCCATCCAAACCCTCACCTTCGCAATACCCACATCCTTTGCACACCAGGGTGTTACTCGTCGAATTAATTTTTAGTATTCCTTTTTTGCATATGAGCATCTTAAACCACAGTTGCAATGACAAAATAAATATTCCCCTCGGTCCCTTAAAGAATTCTCTTTCTGCGTCGATGTAAGATTTAACTGTGTTGACAATGAATTTCATAATGTATCCTTCCAAAATGATTTATATCCACACATCGACAACCCTTGAAGCAATGTTGTTCACCCTTCACAACTACTGAATTAGCTTCGAAGCCGACTAACTAGGATCGCCCCCATGGAAATTATTATTTTGGAAAGTAAGTTGCATCAACTGTTGGCAAAGGGGTTGGAGGTAAGTGAGTTGCGCAACATCTAGGATGTTGCGTATACTCACATGACACCGTGCAAGGCAAAGATAGCGCAATAGGCAGAAAATAGTCCACTTTTTATATTTTCATGTCACTTTTTGTACTTATTGACCATTTCTTCAAAATATTGGTCCTTAGTTGTTAAGTTAGTTAGAATTTAGTTAGAAGTGGACCTTGAATGTAAAGGCGCAAGCCTATAAATAGAATAATTATGCATGTAAGAGACACAACTTGATAAATTTTGGACAATACGATAGACACAGATAGAGAGAGATTCATGGTGAATTAATTCTGGATGTAATACTGGATCGGTGTCTTTTTTGATCTGTGATTTTTTCTGCGGATTTAATATGATGCAACATGGATTGATCTAAGCTTTTGTTGCCTATTTTCTTTTCTTGTTTTACTTTGCTTCAATTCTGATGCTAAATGATGAATAGATCTGCATATGAATGGATAATGTGATGCTTTTTGCTTATGGATGTTGTCATATTTTAGATATGTTTTTGCCACTGGTAGATCTGTTGTAATGATGAATGACTAAATGCAACAAGATGAATGATTCAATAAGTAAAGTAGATCTGGAAATTAAGCTAATGAACATTTGATTCCCCAACCCTCCTCTATACTGTGGAAACTTGGTTTCGACAGCTCTCCCTTGAACATCTCGGGTGAGACCTCATCCGCTCTACGGGTGTTGCTGGACAAGGTAAAACCCATCTAGGCCAATGCTCAAGGAGATCGAGGTTTGTTGAGCATCGACAAAGTGGAACCCTTTTCGATTGGGTTTTGTTGGTTGGGATTGTGCGAACAAATGGTTCTGTTGCTAGGACCTCATTGCGACTGAGAGGAGGGAATGTGGCACTCGACAAATGGTTACCCAACAATGGATGTGGCATCCGACGTGACTGGAACTGCAAACTTGGTTTGATTAGAAGCTGAGAGAATTTTCTGAGGTAGAAAATTAGAACCCTGGGCTGACAACAAACAAGTGTTAGCAAGGTACATCCACGATGGTCTGTACAAATATATTTTTAGTGAATTTCCTATCATATTATACGTACAAGAAGATGAAATTTCAAGGAGGAGAACCGACATCCTGGACCCCTGAATTGATCCAGGAGTTGCAGGAAATTGACAATAGAGCATCGCGCGTCGTCGAGGTCTAGTTGGATAGTATCTTAGAGGGATATATCACCGAGTTCACTGTTGACACCAATAAATCTTACAGCGAAGTAGAGAAGGATTTCTTCAACGGACCCAGAGGTAGGTTCTTATTGTCACTTCAATTGTCGATTAAAATTTTGTTTTGTGAAAAGGGTATACTCAAGATGTACCTAGAGTATTAACACCCCGGTGTGCGGAGGCGGTGGATATCGCGACCAAGGGGGGAGACAAATGAGAAGATAAGGGGTATATGGGTGTAAGTTTCAATGAGATTGTGAGGGAAGCTAAGGAAGGAAGTGGTTGTACAAGGGGAGGAGCATGGTTTCGACTAGAGAAGAGGAAGAGGATAGGGGAAGGTTTTGCCGCGATCGGAACGCAACACCGCGAAGGAAAACCACACAGGACGAAGCAACTCTACACTGATGACGAGGATGACCAAGCTCGGGCTATGCCTATAATGACGGTAATATCAAACCTCGACAACAACGTACCCACGCCTCTGCACACTACTACGAACTTAGGAAAAACTCTAAGTCCCACGTCAACTTGTTTGACGTGCCAGAAACAGTCTAGTATTAGATCAACATCTGTAGGAAGGCGGCCTTGGATGGTGGGCGACGATATGAAGCTACCCTTATTCCATGGAAACGGGACCGATGATCCCGAGCAGTACTAGTTTTTATGTGAAGGAGTGTAGACTATTAGACATGTCACTGATGATGATGTAAAGAAAGGACAACTAGCGAATACTCTAAGGGGTTGCACGCTCAATTGGTTTATGAAGTTTACCCAACTTCCTCAAGGAACTCCAGCGAAGACATTGGATTGAGGAATTCAAAAAACCGAAGTCGGAATCACAATATATTATAGAGCTGAAGGAAATTAAGCAATTTCTTAATGATGTCATTTGGGACTTCGATCAAAGGTTCAAAACACTGATGAACAGAGTCAGTTTTTCTATGAGTGATGTCCAACATAAACAATGGTTTATTGCCGCATTGGTTTCTCATATCCGACAAACATTGATGCAGCAAAAGATAGCGACGTAGTGCAAAGCCCTGGAGATTTTGATGAAGCTCGAAGCTTCACCTATCGGGGAGAGTGCAGTCAGGATGAATCAAATTCAGGCGCAACTGGAAAAATTTACACTCCAACTGCAGGATATAAAGAAAGGTAAGGAGGAACACACAGATCTTTGGTATACTTGGTATCACGTAGATGGCCACACCAAAGATATTTTCCCTGACTTTAGAAACTATTTGTTATCTAGAAGTCCGAACCCGTTGAGTAGTGGTGGTGTACCTTGGTGTCGCATATGCCATGTCTATGGACATTGACATGAGGAATGTAGCTATATGAAAAAGATGGTAATTTCAAATCCTTCCAATTTATACTATTCGTTCTTTTGCTCAGTCGAGCATGAGGATAAAGCCTTGTTGGGCATACGATATGCTTCAGGACAGAACCTATGATTCATATTTCATAAAGGGAGAAGGTCACCACACATTCCAACAACTGCATCCATAGCCTCAGATGGTCAGTTCTCAACCACAAACATAGTACACACTGATGTCACCAATGCAACTTTTTCCACTGTAGCCTCAACCACATTTTGCGCCACAACCGCAGTTCGCACCGTACCATCCATAATATCAAATGCATATGACCCATGCATTAACACAATACATTCAAGTAGCATAGTTTGTTCATCAACAATAGAATCCCCCACCACAATAAGTAGTCCAGCTGCAGTTCCCACAACAAGGGGGATTCCGCGAAGGATTCTGAGGCCAAGGAGGGGGACGAGGTTGCGCATCTGTCCAATGCTATAATTATTGAGTATTCATGCATTATCAAAGAGACTTCCCACACTTGCAATTTTCATGCATGTACTTTGCAGCAATTGATCATACCATGGAGAACTGCCCGTAGTTAATCCCAAGATGGAAAACCGTAAACATTCTGCAGTTACAAAATCAAGCCCAATTGCACGATTAGAATCATCTACCAGCCCATAACCAGTTACAGAGCCAAGCCCAAAATCAAGTTTCACTCTAGAACCAGACCATGAATCATTCGATGAACCCACCAGTGAACCAGAATCCACCACTAGCTCAGACTCCGTCAATGAACCAGAATCAAGGTCCAACAGTTGCGACGATTTCAGCAGATCCCAGAATGCAGGATGTCGGCGTCTCCATTGTCGCTCGCGGAGGTGTGATGACAGGAGATGATGGAACTCGCCCTCAAATTCAATTAGCTGGGAAGAAGAAAGCGACGTTTGATATTGTGATTGAAAAAATAGACGTTTTTTGAAACTCAAGATGCGATTGGACACAATCTTGGTAAGTTTCCTGTCTATGAAATGCTATCTGCTTCTAATTTATCCTTAGAAGCAAGACCATTGCAACAACATGGTACCTTGCAGTAGTTCTTTGAGAAATTATTAGCATTGGGACGAGATCCTAAGGCTCTGGTTGAGCTTGAGAGGTTGTTCTACCATTCAGACAGGGAGCTGAAGGACTCCGCAGTGAAATCCTTACAGATGAAATATATAGGTAAAGAGATGTGTATGAATATTCAGATTGGTGACTACGAGGTGGAATCCATCATCCTGGACCTGGGATCAGATGTGAACATCCTGACTAAGTAAACCTAGGAAAAAATGGGGATCCCAACGATGGGTTGGTCCCCTATGCAGCTGTGATTGGAGAACCAAGCTAAGGTGCAGCCCATTGGACGAGTAACAAACTTGGTCGTCGATGTTGAAGGTATGAGAACAAATGCTGACTTTGATGTGATTGAAGTTGATAATGGGGAAGGCTCCTATCCCACCCTGATGGGGATTAGATGGGATAGTGAAAGTATGTCCGTGATTAATTTTAAGAAGCAAATGATGACATTTGAAAATAAGGACATTCAAGTCATCGCACCCATGGATCCAACCGAGGGACGAAGATACATTGAACCTGTGAAGGACGAAGTTTTCAAGGGGTGGGATCGTGAATACAACATCTCTGAAGACTATATCCACATGACTGCCTAGGGATAACTTGGTTGGTGCAGTTCCAAGTCTGTGTCCTCTGATTCTGATGATGCACTCGAAAATTGGAAAAACCGCATGCATGAGATATCCTTTAGAAAGTGTGGTCTGATTACGCAATCTCTGCGTCATGTTGCGACTAAAATGATTGAATTGCGAGTATATGAAGGGTTACTGGAGCTATCTTCATTCTCAACAGTCTTTGAAGAAAGAGTCTCAGAGCCACAATGATTGTTGGCACTGGAGGAAGCACTGATGGCTACTCCAACCCGCAGGTGGGTAGCTCATAAGAAAACGATTACCAGATGGACGCAGTGTCGTAGGCTGATGACAGTCTATTTTGGTACAACAAAGGTGTACTACATTGGGAAGAATGATGGGAAGAATGATCCTAACAACCACTTGGAGGAGTGTCAAACACTGTGGGTAGTGCGACCAAAGGATGAATGGGTCCATGCCTTTATTCATACCTTGGATGAAATGCCGAGGTCCTGGTATGTATTTGCAAAACTGTGCAGAGAAATAACTACTTGGGAGGAGTTGATGGTTTGTTTCTTCCACAACTTTGGTTTTGCAGATGCCAATCCAGATGTCCATAATGCACTTCAGATCCTTCAGGATGTAGTCGTGAAAGTAGTGCTAGTCACATATCCCATGGATCCACATGCGCATTGCCACATGCAATCGATGATGGAATGCTATAACATGTATGGATAACCAAAGGATGATGATGAGTTGTGGAATATTAACACTTCGGAGACTAAAGGGAGTCATGATATCACAGCACTGGATGTGTCGACTGATCCCTTGACTCAGCCACAGAAGATTAATAAAATTAACATTGGGACAAATGAGAATCTACAGTTTGCAAATGTTGGGCACTACTGGGATTAGGAGACCATGACCAAGATCACATATCTCCTGCATGAGTTTCAAGATCTGTTTTTGACAAAATTATCAGAAATGAAAGGGATATTGGGTGACCTAGGGGAAATGAAAATACCGTTAAATCTAGATTCCATACCAGTGAGACAGAGACCATATCGTCTGAATACACAATACAAAGACAGAGTCAAAGCTAAGCTTAATCGTATGTTGGATGCTAGAATCATCAACCTGTCGAAGAGTCAGAATGGATCAGTCCTATGGTGGTCCAAGACAAGAAAAGTGGCGAAGTTCGAATCTGCGTCGACCTCAGGAAACTAAATGACACCTATCTAAATGACCTGTTTCCAACACCGTTCACTGATGAGGTACTTGAAGGAGTAGGCGTTCAAGAAATGTACTCCTTTACAGATGGGTTTTCGGTTATCACCAGATCAGAATCGCCAAGGAGGACCGACATAAAACAACATTCATCACTCAATGGGGATGTTTTCAATATACAGTGATGCCTTTTGGGTTGAAGAATGCCCCTGTGGTATTCTCTCGGGATGTCATTGTTGCTTTTAAGGATTTCATTCAAAATTTCTTACAGGTTTACATGGATTATTGGACAATGTATGATCTAATCAAGGATCATTTGGCTAACCTTCGACTGATGCTAGAAAGGTGTCGCCAACACCTGATCGCGTTAAACTCCAAAAAGTGCATTTTTGGCGCCCCATTCGGCATCCTGTTAGGTCATATTGTGTGCAAGCAAGGGTTACTGGTCGAACCTACAAAGATAGCTCTCATCTTGAGTTCCCCCCACCTACCAATGTAAATATGCTTCAAGCAACGTTGGGGCACACGTGATATTATCGCAAATTTATCAGAGGCTATGTTGCAATCACTGCCCCTATGGAGAAATTATTGAAGAAAGACACAGTATTTGAATGGATTCTAGAGTGTTAGAGTAGCTTCGACATGCTGAAGACCAAGATGGCTTCGTCACCGATACTTGTATTCCCATATTGGAACAAGGAGTTTCACGTTCATGTTGATGCATCTTCTGTTGCACTAGGGGTAGTGCTCGAGTAGCCAGGTGACGATGACTTGGATCACCCTATTGCTTTTGCAAGTCAGAAGTTATCATTCACAGAGAAGAATTTTACAACCACAGAGTGCAAAGGGCTAGCGATGGTTTATGCGCTGTAAAAATTCAGGAATTATATTCTAGGAGGTCACTTCAATAATTTTACTGACCATTCAGCTTTGAAATATCTAGTCAATAAGCCTATGTTGGGGGGGGGAGATATGAATATGGCTACTCCTCTTTAAGGAATTTGATTTTGAGATCATCGTGAAGCTGGGTCACTTGAATGTCGACCCTGATCATTTGTCCAGAATTGAGACTGGTGAGGAACCTACTAACATTGAATATGGACTACTGAATGCGCAGTTGTTTTGAGTTGATATGGCAGATGACCATTATGCTCTAATAATCCAGTTCCTAGCAATGGGAGTTGCACCAAAAGAACTTTCCATGAGTCAAAAGAAGTAGTTGGTGGTTAAAGCTTATGATTTTCAGTTGATTGCTGGACACTTGTATAAGATGGGACCTGATGAAATTTTGCGGCGATGTGTCCTCCCACATGAATAAGAGAATATTTTGGAAGAAGTGCATGATGGCATAACTGGGGGACACTATGGAGGATGGGATACCCCATGGAAGGTGCTTCGCGTAGGGATTTGGTGGCTTTCTCTTCATAACAATGCGACAGATTATGAGTGGAACCGCAATGTCTGTCAACGTATTAGAAAACCATCACGGCGGGATGAGATGTCGCTCGTACCCTAGGTAACTCTGTAACCTTTTGATAAATGGGCAATAGACTGTGGTTTTGATCAATCCACCTAGGAAAAGAACTGGTGCGAGCTACATAATCACTGTGACGGACTATTTGATGAGATGGGAAGAGGATACACCAGTTGTGGATTATACTGCTGCAACGACAGCCAAATTTCTATTTGAGAATATTGTGACGCAGTTTGGGTGCCTGAGAATATTGATGAGTGGTCAGGGTAGTCATTTTATCAACCACATAGTAAGAGAAACTGACAGAAGAATTGCAGGTTCAACACAAGAAAAGTACGCCATACCATCCGCAGGCGAATGGAACGGTTAATGCATTCAACAAAATATTGGAGCACGCACTTACCAAGGTATGTAACACTAACCGAGATGACTAGGATCTGAAGATTCCTGCAGTAATGTGGGCCTATCGCACCACATGCAAGAGATTGACGAGGAAAACACTATTCAAATTGGTATATGGGCAAGAGGCAGTTATGCCTATGGAATGCATCATTCCAAGTCTGCACATTGCTGCTATGACCGAAATGGATGATGAGCGCGTAGCACATGATATAGCACGACAAAGACCATTTCATTGCGGGTTTCCACCAGCGCATTGAGAAAGATCGATAGAAGGCGTGGCATGATCGCCACATAAAGAACAAACAATTTCAGCAAGGGGATTTGGTGTTGCTATACAACAGCAATTTATTTAAGCATCCAGGTAAGCTACAAATGCACTAGCTTGGTCCATATCTTGTCCATTCTATTGCTTCTATGGGTGCAGTTTAATTACAACATTTAGATGGTGTGGTACTGTCGAAGCTTGTGAATGAAAGCCGCCTGAAGCCCTATCGGACGAGGGAAGGGCCGCACAATACCTGAAGCAATGTGATCTCAAACAAAAAAGTAGAGTGGATAGAGGAGAGAGGAGCACGCCAAGAGGGAGCGGCTGTGCAAGCATAGGAGTTAGTTGCATATAGTTGTTGGCCCAATTGTGGTAGCTGAAGGGCTGCGATATAGTCAAATCAGCCTATAAATGAAACAATTAGCTGATGGCACTTGCTGAAATGATGTGCATTTTTAGATAATCCAACCATTGCATGGACATAATTGACGGTGAATCTAGGTGATTAATCTAGGATTTAGTCATGATCGAGGTGGATGCTTTAGGAATGAGTGGCCGTTTGCTATAAGAAGGTCCTTAATGCAGGTCAAAAGCACCAAGTGATCTGTGTTGAGTTGAATTGCAGAGAGCAGTTGAAGCTGAGTTTTGTTGAGAGAAGTGTGTGAGTTATAGAGTTAAATAGAGGGTGCGCGCTAGGGCATTATATTGCTCTGGCATGCTGAGCACCCCGAAAATGATAGAAGTATTGAGTGAGCATGAGCCCCCGGTTCGACCAACTTCCATGATTGAATAAATAATGAGCATGGCATTTAGATCATCAGCGATTCTGCAGGGGAAGCGGAAGGCCTAGAAGCCAAGTTCAACACCACCACAAAAACGGTAGACCAAAACTTCCATTAGAGTGTAAGGGGAAGGAACTACCCAAAATGGGCCCTCTAGATCGGGAGTGGTTGAGTCAACGGTTCGCATGAGGATCCCTGTGAAGGATATTCTAGGGTACATTGCTCCTGCCCATCCTGGTGTGAAACCTCAATGTGTGACCAAAAATCAAAAGTATCAGCCCAAACTACCGTTGTTGCCGGAAGGGATGCCTTGCACTATTGACAGTATCCCTATCTTGATCAAGATGAAGTATGAGGACCACGACTTGTTGTTGTGGAAGGACATAGCGGATGAGACCTACGAGTCATTTCATGTGGTCGCAGGAGCACCCATCCTATGTATTTTGCAGCCATGGGCGGAAGGACTGAACAACTCTGGCTTATTGGGGATTATCAACATGCCATATTTTGGGCAGTTGAATGAAGAAAATGTGTGCATCAAACAACTTTTGGCATGTTTTCATGGAGGTATGTTTTGGTTGGACACACCAATCATGCTCACGGTGGATTTGATTTCTGATATTATAGGATTGCCAAAGGATGGGGAAGACCCATCACAATATTTCAAAGGAAGAGATAATGATAAGCGTCTGGCGCCTCGGTTGAAGGAGCGGCATGATTTGCAACGGGATGGAAGAGACTATCACATCGATCGAATCAATGACAGAATGGTGTGTATTGGTGCATGAATACTAGCAAGTAAGATTGTTCGAAAGAATCACCCTATTCAGTGCACTTCGGGAGTTATTGCATGTGCACAAAAATGTGCCGAGAGAGTCCAAATGAACTGGTCCCTCTTTTTATTGAATCAACTAGCGGAGGATGCGACGGTAGTTCAGGCTGGAGAACGGGATTTTTCTTATAGTTGGATACTAATCTTGATCACGTTAGTGGCTTGGATGGAACCAGAGGATTACCAAGGAATGACGGTCAAAGCTTCCAAGGTGTGCAAGGGCGCACAGTATCAGAACTTGTGGTGATACTGTCAGAAAACAAATTGTGCGATCCACTTTTGGGTCTACTAGGAGGCCTTGAAAGTAGCAGCAGTCAAAATCCCAAGGTTAATGGATGAATCAGCAGTAAAATATCAGTGAATTATGCGGATCACCATCGGACCGCACACTATTATGATCCAGGCACGCTGCGACCCTCATAAACAATGGCTACCCATGGCCTATAAGGTGACGAATGAAGAATTGGAAGCAATGGTTTAGGATTGGCCTTCAGAATGGCGCGATCCAGTCAGCGCAGATGAAGTATCAGAGGGGCCACCTGCAAATGCCCCTGAAGAGCCTACGCGCCAAAAGCAGATCCTTCATGAGTCTGATGTAGAGTCGTCGACCGATACTGATACGATCGCACAACGCCTCCTCGATGAGGTCAGAACGAAGCACATAATGGAGCAGCGTGATGGAAGTAGTACTACATCAGTGTTGTAGTTCTAGTTGTAGCAGCTAATTAAGGTTATCACGAATAAATACGATATAACAATGACTGCAATGCGCCCGTCCACCCAGGAAGGCTTCAATGAGGTAAGAAACAAGTTGGATTCTATTTATAATGTTGTTTTACAGAGAGCACCTGAGCATGCTGCTGTGTAGGAATTCCCTTCGATTAGCACCAAGCCGCGGGCTAGGAACATCCAGGTTCCCCTGACTACAATCGATGCTGGAAATGCAGATGTGACTTCTTCATTGCACTAGCTACAAAGTATTGCCTTGGATATCAACAAACTATCGACCCAAAATTTTGTACAAATGCAGCGAGTCAATGACCATGAGTTAAATGATAGGGAGAAGGAGCTCAACGACCAGTACCTGCAGTCACAGGACGAAGATGAGAAGCTCAATAAGGAAGTAGAGTGGCTGAAACAGGGAAAGGAGCAGCTCACAATAGAAAGAGTGTAGGAGATGGAAGCCTTGAAGATGGCACAGGAAAAACTGGCGATGAAATATGTTGCGGAGATTACTGCATTGAAAAAGTAAACCAACTACCTTGTTATTGAAAAGACGCAACTAGTCGCTAGTAGGGGCGAGGTCGAAGAGGTTGTTGATGCGTCTTGTCAACACATCCACAAAATAACAGCAAAATTGGATGCAGTTGCTAAGTCCAAGTGACTTGGAGAAGTAATTGTGTAGCTCAATACGGACAACAGCTTGTTAAATGCCCCAGTATACCTGGAGATACCGCCAGAGCAGGTTGCGAAGTGCAAGACCACCATTGAAGATATTGCAGCGCAATTTGAGGAACTGGAGCAAGATGATAAGAATATCGCCGAGGTAACAACCCAGTTTTTGGGTAATATTGTTAATGATGAAAAGCTAGAACAACTTACAACACAATTGCAGGAAGCCGAGAACCAGTTGGCTACACTGAAGAAATCGCTCTAGACCATACCTCCCATTGTGTCAATCACACGATTCGTCGAGTTAAAGGAGATGCAACAGTGGGTGGCCAAAGCTCAGGAATGACAGCAGAAATGTAGTGACTAGCTCTAAGAGTTCCAAGAGATTGGAGCCCAACTGTTGGCAAAAATGTTTGTTGCACCGCAAGCTGTTCGGGATGGTAAGAAGGAAATAAATGCAAAGATAGTGGAGCACCTGTTGAAACAGGATCGGCTTATGTGTCAGGATGTTGTTGAGAAAGTTAGAGCGCAAGTCATCAAAATTTATCAGCAATACGACGACTTCAAGATGAAGACCAATGAGTACACCATGTCCATTTGACGTGGCTCGAGGATGACCAACAAGACTGTGTTGGGGGATTGTTGGAAAGGGGTTAGAGGTAAGTGAGTTGCGCAACATCATAGGATACTGCACATACTCACGAAGGAAAAGATAGCGCGATAAGAGGAAAATAGTCCACTTTTTGATATTTTCATGTCACCTTTTGTACTTACTGACCATTTCTTCAAAATATTGGTCCTTAGTGGTTAAGTTAGTTAGAATTTTGTTAGAAGTGGACCTTGAATGTAAAGGCGCAAGCTTATAAATAGAAGAATTATGCATGTAAGAGACACAACTTGATAACTTTTGGACAATACGTAGACACAGATAGAGAGAGATACATGGTGAATGAATTTTGGATGTAATATTGGATCGGTGTCTATTTTGATCTGCGATTTGTTCTATGGATTTAATATGATGCGATGTGGATTGATATGAGCTTCTCTTGCCTCTTTTATTTTCCTGTTTTACTTTGCTGCAATTATGATGTTGAATGATGAATAGATCTGCATATGAATGGATAATGTGATGCTTTATGCTTATGGATGCTGTCATCTTTTAGATATGTTTTCCCCATTGATAGATCTGCTATAATGATGAATGATTCAATAAGTAAAGTAGATCTGGAAATTAAGCTAATGAACATTTGATGCCCCAAACCTCCTCTATACTGCAAAATGGTGCGATCCAGTTAACACAGATGAAGTATCGGAGGGGCCACATACAGATGCCCCTGAAGAGCCTATGCGCCAAAAGCAGAGCCTTCATGAATCTGATGCAGATTCGTCAACCGATACTGATACAGGTGCACAGCGCCTCCTCAACAAGGTCAGAACGAAGCACAGAATGGAGCAGCATGACGAAAGTAGTACTAGATCAGTGTTGTAGGTCTAGTTGCAGCAGCTAATTAAGGTTGTCACGGATAAATACAATATAACAATGACTGCAATGTGCCAGTCCACCCAGGAAGGCTTCGATGAGGTAAGAAACAAGTTGGATTCTGTTTATAATGTTGTTTTAGAGAGATCACTTGAGCATGTTGCTGTGAACGAATTCCCATTGATTAGCATCGAGCCATGGGCTAGGAACATCCATGTTCCCTCGACTGCAATCGACGCTGGAAATGCAAATGTGACTTCTTCACTGCACCAGCTACAAAGTATCGCCTTGGATATCAACAAACTATCGACCCAGACTTTAGTACAAATGCAGCGGGTCAACGACCATGAGTTGGGTGATAGGAAGAAGGAGCTCAACGACCAGTACCTACAGTCACAGGACAAAGATGAGAAGCTCGGGAAGGAAGTAGAGGGGATGAAACAGGGAAAGGAGTAGCTCGCAACATAAAGAGTGTAGGAGATGGAATCCTTGAAGATGGCGTAGGACGAACTGGTGAGGAAAGTTGCTACGGAGATTACTGCACTGAAAAAGGAAACCAACCTCCTTGTTATTGAAAAGGCACAACTAGTCGCTAGCAGGGGTGAGGTTGAAGAGGCTATTGATGTGGCCTGTCAACACATCCATGAAAGAAAAAAAAAATTGGATGCAGTTGCTAAGGCCAAGCGACTTGGAGAAGTCATTTTGCATCTCCAGACGGAAAAAATCTTGTTAAATGCCCTGGTATACCTGGACATACCGCCAGAGCAAGTTGCAGAGCACAAGACCTCCATTGAAGAGATTGCAGCGCAGTTTGACGAACTGGAGCAAGATGATAAGAATATCGTCAAGGTAACAACCCAGTTTTGGGGTAATATTGTTAATGATGAGCAGATAGAACAACTTACAACACAATTACAAGAAGTCGAGAACTAGTTGGATACACTGAAGAAATTGCTCCAGACCATACCTCCCATTGTGTTAATCACGCGATCCATCGAGTTAAAGGAGTTGCAGTAGTGGGTGGCCAAAGCTTAGGAATGACAACGAAAATGCAGTGACCATCTCTAAGAGTTCCAAGATATTGGATCCCAACTGTCGGCAAAAGTTGTTGCTGCACCGCAAGCTGTGCAGGATGGTAAGAAGGAAATACATGCAAATATAGTGGAGCACCTGTTGAAACAATATTGACTTATGTGTCAAGATGTTGCTGAGAAAGTTAGAGCGTAAGTCACTGAAATTTATCAGCAATACGATGACTTCAATATGAAGACCAATGAGTATACCATGTCCATCTGACGTGGATCGAGGATGAGCCACAAGACTGTGTTGGGGGGTTGTTGGAAAGGGGTTGGAGGTAAGTGAGTTGCGCAGCATCCTAGGATACTGCGCATACTCACATGGCACCGCGCAAGGAAAAGATAATGCGATAGGAGGAAAATAGTCTACTTTTTGATATTTTCATGTCACTTTTTGTACTTATTGACCATTTCTTTGGAATATTGGTTCTTAGTGGTTAAGTTAGTTAGAAGTTTGTTAGAAGTTAGTTAGAAGTCGACCTTGGATGTAAAGGCGCAAGCCTATAAATAGAAGAATTATGCATGTAAGAGACACAACTCGATAACTTTTGGATAATACGATAGACACAAATAGAGAGAGATACATGGTGAATGAATTATGGATGTAATATTGGATCAGTGTCTATTTTGATTTGCGATTTGTTCTGCGGATTTAATATGATGCGACGTGGATTGATCTGAGCTTCTGTTGCCTCTTTTATTTTCCTATTTTACTTTGCTGCAATTATGATGTTGAATGATGAATAGATCTGCATAAGAATGGATAATGTGATGCTTTATGCTTATGGATGCTGTCATCTTTTAGATCTATTTTCCCCATTGATAGATCTGCTGTAATGATGAATGACTAAATGCAACATGATGAATGATTCAGTAAGTAAAGTAGATCTGGAAATCAAGCTGATGAACATTTGATGCCCCAACCCTCCTCTATACTGCAAAAACTTGGTTCCGACAGCTCTCCCTTGAACATCTCAGGTGAGACCTCATCCACTTTGCAGGTGTTGTTGGACAGGGTAAAACCTGTCTAGGTCAATGCTCCGGGAGATCACGACGTGTGGAGTGTCGACACAGTGGAACCCCTGTCAACTAGGTTTTGTTAATCGGGATTGTGCCAACATCAACCACTCATACAGTAATATCGAAAACTTAGCGAAGAATATCTCATGAATGCCAAAGTAGATATATCTTCCCAACCAATATTTTGTCACTAATATACAGTTCTTATTTTTTTCTTCCACAAACTCTCAGGCCTTCTGTTAAAACCAGTCTTGGATTTCCAGCTTTGTCGGATGCCACAACATGTCCTCTTCTTCTCCTTCATACTATGGTCCCGACAACAGAACCATTTGTTGACACGATATTGTTGAAAGAGGTTCAATCCGCAGGTCTGTCGATACCTATCGATGCAAACTCCTTAAACATCAGCCTGGACAGGTTTTACCCTATCTAGAAACATCTGCGAAGCAGGTGCAGTCTCACTTGAGATGTATGAGGGAGGGATGTAGGAACCAAGTTTCTACATAGGGAGGAGGACTTTCGCACTATTTGTTACTCTATCGAAACATCACCCAGAAACCCAGGGTTTTAATCATACCATTAACCAGATCTACTTATCAATATGGGTTACACTCGTACTTACTAAGATTTAGATCGACAAAGACACGTTAACATCAAGATTCATATTTTCATTTAGATTAACAAATACATCGACATACATTAAACTAATAAGGCATGTGAAGCTTCGCATCATTCAGATTTAAACATAACTACAGAGATCACATTATCATAGATTTCGCACGATTCATCATTAAATTATCTTCAAAAGGAAACAAATCTGACAGAAATACAAACAATAAGCACAATTATGTCATCAAGAGAGTCTTCATATCATGAATATCAGAAATACATTGCAAAAGATAGAAACATCCCTTAAACCAGAACAATACATTCATTCTTAGATAATGCATATTTTTTTATTACACATATAACTCTACTTATAGGCTTACTAAGTCGTTACAAAATCATCCACTTGACCAATCTCCTAACTAACTTGACCAAAATGACCACACTTGTCAGTTTCCTCCTTCATCACGATTAACACTTCTTTCATCGACGCCTTTCTTGTTGGTGGCGAAAACGCACTTTGCGCACTCTAACCCCTTGTCAACAATATATATNTTTCCTCCTTCATCACGATTAACACTTCTTTCATCGACGCCTTTCTTGTTGGTGGCGAAAACGCACTTTGCGCACTCTAACCCCTTGTCAACAATATATATATATATATGAATTTCATTAGGTATTACCATTGATGTTTCATGTTTATATTAATCATACACAAAGTCACTTTATATCTCATTATTTAGCATTTAAAAAAACTCAATAAAAGTGATAAGACTTATCATTTAGTTTTGTAAATAGTAAAAATTGTTTAATTATTTAATTATCAATACTATAATATTAATATAAAATAAAATTCTTTCAGTTAATTAAATATTAATTTCAATCGGAAGAATTGACTGAAATTTAAAGTATTGTATGGGACAGAATGATAGCAGGAGGTCGATTGTGGTGATGTCGCGAGCTGTGCAGGGCTAGTTAGGGTCGTGGCCGTGGGCTGGGGCTAGCCAATCCCTGCAAGTAGCCCCTATGCTTGGTATTCCTTGGATCGTTGACATTCCTCTCCTCGTGCTCCCTAGGCTGGCTCAATGTCTTCTCAACCGCCAGATCCTCCTCTAGACAAACCTCGAAGTAACCTAGATCTTGATTTTCAAGCATTGGTTGCATCCACCCCGATTCTTCCTGTGGGATCAGCTCCAGTTTCCAATTTTGTGAATTGTGTAACAGTGCCAAGAGTTCAAATCATGTAGACAGCTTCAAGAATGAAAGCTTTAGCTCTGAGCAAGCAAGGTCTAATTGGGTAGTTCTTAGGGATCTGGCCATCTCCGAAATCCATGGAGATCTAGATCTCCAAAAACTGGATGCCCCTCATCACCAGGGGTTTGCAGTACTTTTTTTGTGGAAAAGGTTTTTACACCTTTCTGTTCAAAAACAAAGAAGAAAAATATCTTATTTTCTTAAGCGGCCTGTATTTTATGGGCCCCCAAGGTCTATATCTCAATCAATGGACACTATCTTTTGATCCAGAAAAGGATGTCCCTTTAGCAGTGTTGGTTTAGGTCCGATTACCTCATTTACCTCTCCATTGCTGAAATGATGAAGCCCTATGGTCGATTGAGAATTCATTAGGTAGATACATAGATAAAGCCGAACCAAAAGGTCCTCTATTCGCCTGTGCCAAGATATGTGTAGAGGTAGACTTAGAGAAAGGACTACCAGAAGGAGTTAATCTATTCATGGACGGATGGGAATTCTATCAGAAGGTAGATTAGGAACAATTGCCATTTAAATGTAGGAAATGTCCAGTGAATACAAACACTTTGTAAAGAACTGCCCCAAGTCTCCATAGGAAGAAGCTGAAAAAAATCCAGAAGAAGCCTGACAACATGCAAAGAGGGGGAAAAATCAATACCCACCTCTTCTAGTAATCTTAGAAAAGGGTGGGAAAAAAATCGAGAGCAACCTATAAAAAGCACACGAACCCTCATCTACAATCAATTTGATGCTCTCCAAACTGAAGAAGGGTAAATACCAGATATAGAAGCTCAAAATAATGAAAATAGAATAGATGGCAGCAGGACTAAATCCTTGGTTACTCTTTCCCCAGTAGTAGTAGAAGAGGTCTTAGTTAAGGCTCCTAATAGGATGACCTCCCCTGGAGAAACTTGGGTAGAGATGGTGGAAATATATGAAGAGAACATGGGGAAAACCTATGAAAGATCACCATCCCCTAGGGGAACATGGGCAGAAATTGTTAAGCAAAGCAGGATCAACCCAAAGTTGGCATCTCCAGGTCAATCATCATCTCAAGAAACTCAGGAAACAATAGGACTAGGGCCATCCCAAGCCATAAGAGGAAGAAAATCTCAAAAGCAGCAACGAGAACAAGAGGCATAAAGAGAAATAGAATTAGGAAGGAAACTTAGTGTAGAAGATACCGGTCTGCGGTTGTAAAGGAAAGTATCCTATGGCTAGGGTTTAAGAGGCCATCAACGTACTGGGGTTGAAAGAGAGATGCACAATGTTCAGCAAGCATAGATAAGCAAGATCAGAGATGAGAAAGGTCCACACCTGACTAACTGAAGGCTGGTCCAAGCTTTCTCTTCAATCCTCTTCTTGCTCCTCTCGCTCCAAGAGACCTGCAAAACAAGTTATACCTTCCTCAAACCATTATGACCACATATAAGACAATGATAATCAAATAAACATGAACTAATGATCTGGGAAGAAGAAGGACATCACATCTTTATTAAACTTGAAAACAAGTACAAATATACCTTCTCTTCAAGTATGGCACCTCACGAAACCTTGATCTGGTTCTGCTGCTTCTCTTCTCCAAAGAACTCAGCCTCCAAGCTCTGCAACACTAAGGGAAGACCTCCAGGGCAAAGGTGTAGGCAAAGAGAGTCCCGATTCCTCCAGCATAACAATGCATAAATTCCTTGTCCCATTTTCATGAACCTCCCTACCTCTATTTACATTATAAAGAAGAGTTAGGGGCGAAGCCAAAGTAGTTACAACTGAAGGAGTCAGTTGCATAACTACCCAAACTAACTCAAAAGGCGTGTTTTTATGTTTTAATGTTAAGAGACAGATTCACGACTATGAAGGAGGACAACCCGCGAATGATCCATGAGTTTCCACAAGAGCAACCTGCGAATATATCCATTCGCGACTTGTAAAACACAAGAGTTGCGAGTGATTCGCGAGTTGCACATAAGGAGAGTCATGAATACACGCAAAATGCATTTTTAAGCTATTTCTGGGCATTTTCAGACTTTGGTGTCTTCTGGAAAGTTTTAGCTAACTGAAATACCTTTCCAATGGTGTAGAAATGAGGTCAAAAGGAGTTACAGAAATCAAGATATGGGTCCTCCAATATAGCTGTTTTTTCAGTGACTTTCACGAAGTGCCGACATGTGACGAAATCATGGGAAAGTGGTCACAGGAAGAGATGTGTCATTTTAGGCTATAACAGATGCCCCCTAATGTGTGAGGTTAGAGGGGAAGAAGATAGCTGAAATACATTATAAAGGAAACAGCTGAGTATGGAGAGAGTAGAGAATCCAAGATCAAAAGGCTCGAGTGAAGGTACCTGTAAGAGAGATAAATGTCAGAAAAATTGATCTCTGGGACATACACGTCCATATACAAAACATCACCATAAAGATAAAGGCGGATCCAACATATGTATAACTGATGAAACTATAATGGTCGCTCAATATGCAAAAAGGCGCCATATCAAATCTAATGGAGCCATGGCCACAAATGAACAAGGTGGATCCATACTCAACAATCGATCATAGCCACAAAAATACAAGGTGGATCTATGTCTCAGCAAAATGTCATATAAAGTATAACAAGATCTTGCGCAACTCGGGCAATAGAAAAAAATGAGGATGCTACGGTCAACCCAAGGTCTTCAATCCAAACCACCCAAAAAAGGTACGAATCCTAACCATGCGAATAAAGGAGTTGAAGTCGAACATGGAGGAAGCTGTTTGATTACCGGTCAATAATGAAAACCGTTAACAAACACGAGGGAAACCACCATTAATGAAAATGGTCCCCAAGGTACCTAGTACATTCTAACAAGTGTGATTACAAGGACTTGAAGTCGAACACTTGAAGAATCCATCGAGTAGGAGACATTAAGGTATTCCCACTACCCAATAGCGAGGGAAATTGCCATTGAGGACAACAATTCCCAAGGTACTGTCAGAAACTCTAAATCTCATCCCCAGAGCAATATGTGTTGCAGTCGATAGGAAGAGATCTGTTGAAAGGAAGGCATTAAGGCATCCCTCATCATTCAACACGAGGTAA
>LPNX010869019.1:13738-58527 GCA_001517045.1 Pseudotsuga menziesii | reverse complement strand
CATCTTTATTAATCTTGAAAACAAGTACAAATATACCTTCTCTTCAAGTTTGGCACCTCACGAAACCTTGATATGGTTCTGCTGCTTCTCTTCTCCAAAGAACTCAACCTCCAAGCTCTGCAACACTAAGGGAAGACCTCCAGGGCAAAGGTGTAGGTAAAGAGAGTCCCAATTCCTCCAGCATAACAATGCATAAATTCCCTGTCCCATTTTCATGAACCTCCCTACCTCTATTTATATGATAAAGAAGAGTTAGGGGCGAAGCCAAAGAAGTTACAACTGAAGGAGTCAGTTGCATAACTACCCAAACTAACTCAAAAGGCGTTTTTTTATGTTTTAATGTTAAGAGACAGATTCACAACTATGAAGGAGGACAACCCGCGAATGATCTGCGAGTTTCCACAAGAGAAACCTGCGAATATATCCATTCGCGACTTGTAAAACACAAGAGTCGCGAGTGATTCGCGAGTTGCATATAAGGAGAGTCGTGAATACACGAAAAACGCATTTTTAAGGTATTTATGGGCATTTTCAGACTTTGGTGTCTTCTGGAAAGTTTTAGCTAACTGAAATATCTTTCCAACGGTGTAGAAATGAGGTCAAAAGGAGTTACAGAACTCAAGATATGGGTCCTCCAATATAGGTGTTTTTTCAGTGACTTTCATGAAGTGCCGACATGCGACGAAATCATGGGAAAGTGGTCACAGGCAGAGATGTGTCATTTTAGGCTATAACATCTGCTTCAGAATTTCAAATATTTTGGAGCCAAAGACTTCAAACCCCAAGCAAGGTCTCATGCAGCTAAGAAATAATGAAACTAGTCTCTTGGAATTGCAGAAACTAGTCTGTTGGAATTGCAGAGGCCTAGGAGGATCAATCAAGGTAGAAGCTTTGAAAAACATCATAAATACCAAGAGACTAAGATGCAAAAAGAAGAGGTTATGAGCAAGTAATCTCTCTTCTGGAAATATAGTGTTGGGAAGGCCATTAGTTCTAGAGGAACTTCAAGTGGAATAGCAACATTCAGCAGAGCAGAAAAAATCGACATCAAATCAGCAAAAGAAAACAGACACTGGCTATTAGTAGAAGTGAAAAATAAAAGAAATATGGAATTGATTTACATTTGCAATGTATATGGGCCTACCCATTACAGAGAAAAAATGGATTTCTGGAACTCTCTACTTTCTCTGAAGACGGTTCTGCATGGGAAAGAAGTTATCATGGATGGAGACTTCAATACAACTAAATCAAGCTTGGAAAAAAGAGGAGGCTCAATCATTAGAGACCCTTTTGGCGAAAAACTAGAAGATCTGATGGCAGAACTAGATCTACTCGATCCTATGCCCAAAAAATGGGAAATTCACCTGGAGCAACAAGCGAGTTGGACCTGGACACATTGCTGCAATATTAGACCAGTTTCTGGTAAGTTCAACCTTCCTACAAAAATATTTTCTTCCTGCTTCACATATTATTTCTTTAGCTACTTTTGACTATAAGCCCATCTCCCTTTTCTTCTCCTTACCTGCAAACCTAGGGCCTATTCCCTTCAGGTTCAATCCCCTTTGGTTAAACAATGGAAAAACTTTAGACATTATTCAATTAGCATGGAACTATTCTTTCTTCGACTCACCCAGCTTCATTTGGGAATCAAAGCTTAGGGTTGTTCGCTCTTCCCTAAAAAACTGAGCAACGACATCCTATTCTGAGCCTGCCATTGTTAAAAAATCCTTCAATCAGGTTTGGATGCTCTCCATTCCAAAATGGATGTAGAAGAGATCACTCCTGGAATCTTAGCACAAGAAAAGGCCCTAAATTGTGAAATTCTTAAAGCATCTAGGCATGAAGAAGAGTATCTGAGAATTAAATCTCGACAACTTTAGTTAAAAGGAGGAGATAAAAACACAAACTATTTCCATAAACAAACCAAAATCAGACTGAGCTTCAACTTCATAAATGAATTGAAAAACAACAATAACCAAATTATCTTTGGGTAAGATAATATCAAGAAGTTGGCTTTGCATCACTTCAACCAGTTGTATTCTAACAGTGGTGAAACAGATCCTCTCTCCCAAGAGGATTTGTTAATACACATTCATCCCAACATTTCTGAAGAAGGGAACAAGGAGCTGGAAAATCCAATCACAAAAAATGAGATTATTGAGGCAATATGGACCCTACATCATGACAAGTCCCCAGTACCTGGCAGGTTTACGATCAACTTTTATTGAGCTACCTGGGACATAATCAAAGAAGACTTAAATAAAATGCTAAGTTGGACCAGGAAAAAAGATAAAATTGGAGGAGCCACAAACTCCACCTTCTTGGCTTTGATTCCAAAAGAAAAAAACCCTCTTTTGATTGACATTTTCCATCCCATTTCCTTATGTAACACCTCCTACAAGATTCTCTCCAAAATCCTTGCTACAAGAATGAAAAAAATCATGGCAAAGATTATCTCAGAAACTCAAGGAGGTTTAATTGTTGGCAAGAGGATTATGGACAATATAATCATTGTCCAAGAGGCCATTCATTCCAGATTGGAACACAAACAGCAAGGTATGGCCATCAAGCTAGACATGGAAAATACCTTTGACAAGGTCAATCACTTCTCTTTATTTGAGATCATGCTCAAAATGGGATTTTCCAAAAAAAAATGTAGATGGATGAAAGCTTGCATAAGCAGCCCCTGGATTGCACCTCTTCTAAATGGTAGGCTAGTTGGTTTCTTTCAAGCATCTTGAGACCTCCGTCAAGGCTGATGCTCTTCCCATTTTTATATCTCATCGTAGCTGAGTCTCTAAGAAAGAAGTTACAGACCATGCAAAACAATGGAGAACTCAGAGGTCTTAAAATCACTAGAGGAGTAAAAAATGTTAATCATGCACAATTCACAGATGACGCTATTCTTTTAGGTGGAGTCTCTGTCATAATTGCTAAAAGATTTAGAGAAGTCATCTCCATGTTTCTTAAAGCATTAGATGGGAAAGTGAATGCTATCAAAACCAAAATCTATGGCTGGAACTGTCCTGCTAGAACGATAGTCAGGATTGCCAGGACGCTTGGATATGAAGGTTGCACAAAATGGAACTCATTCAGATATCTAGGAGTCTTGATTCACAAAGGAAAAAAGAAAAAATCAGACTGGAAAGATCTGGTAGAAAAAAATAAAAATAAAATTCATTCTCTGGGAGCTATCTGGCTCAACCTGACAGGGAAATTGATCCTCTTAAATGTTGTTGTGAAAGCGAACCTGATTTTTATTTGTTCCATATCATTAGCACCCAATTCGATTGTACAGGAGATTGGGAAGGAGCTTAAATGCTTTCTCTGGCAAGGTGGAAAACATAATGGAAACAAGAAGCTTCATCTTGTCAATTGGGATACGGTTTGCAGGCAAAAATATAGTGGAGGAGCGTGAGTAAAAGATTTGGCTACTATGAACCTAGCACTGGGAGCCAAAATCATATGGAATTTGGTCTCAGGAAACAGAGCATGGTGGAAAGAGGCATTGAGGAAGAAATACCTAACAGGAACTAGAGCCAGATGCATAGATATCATTCCAATTCACCATAACGCATCTCCAATATGGAAATTGTGCCAAAACGTAGCATTCATCATCCAAGATGATTTGCGATGGTCAACTGGAAATGGAAAAAAAATATAATTTGGGAGGATAGCGTGGGTAATGCTCAGCAGCGCGACAGCCTTATGGACCTCAAGTGATGGATGGACTGCGAAAACCTTTCCACGATCAGTGACATTTCGAGTTGGCATAGCAGTGGTACATGGGCTCGATGGAGGAATATGGAAATGCTAGATCGGTTGAAGAGAGACTACACTCTGCTGCAAATGTTCCTCTAAGGATCGTTGTTGATCCACACTAATTTGTCAGATTATAGAAGCTGGGGAAAATCTAGAGTATACACAATAAAGGCTGGTTAAGACGCAATTCACAATAATAGTAGCAAAGAAGGCATCTAGAAAAATGTATGGAGCAGTGATGGGCTACCTAAAATAAAATAAAAAAAGTGTTGGCTCTTAACCCAACAAGGCCCATCTCGTTGCATTTTGTGCAAAAGTGAAGAAGAAACGCAGAAACAACTCTTTCTAGAGTGTACATTTGCTAATGTGGTATGTTGTTCAGCCCTTAAAGAGATTAATTTCAATATTACTCTTCCTACTAATCTGAAAGATTTCTTTGCCTGCTGGAAAGACTATTACCAAGGTACTTTATTTAAAAAACCAGACTTCTCGAAAGAGTGGATGGCACTTCGAAAATATGTCTGCCGAAAGATATGGATAGACAGAACAAAGGTTTATTTGAAAATCTAAATTATCCTTCTGTTAGGGTCTCCTCCGTTGCCAAATAATTATGGACAGAAGCTCTCATTTCCAATGGATTGCGACACTTACAGCTTGATCCAAATTAAACTCATTCGAAAAAAGTTGGATGAAATATATTCTTTGCCTTATCAAGCCTTCCCCGAAGGATGCTAAAAAAGCTACCTCTTTAAAATGGCAGATTCGAAAAAGCCTCAAAAATTTTAGAAATTGGTGGACAAAGTTGGCTTGTCATACTTTGTTCTTTTGACAGGGCCTCCAAAGGGAATCCAGGATTGACAAGTGCGAACGGGGTAATTTTTTATCTAAGGGGGAACAATCAGAAAGATTTTGCTTGGCGTCTTGGCAGGAAAACAAACAATCATACAGAGTGGTTAGCACTATTGAAAGGGTTGGAAATTGCTATCACCCTTGGAATCCAAGATCTAGTAGTGTTTGATTATTCATTACTACTCATTAGAGAGGTAAGAAAGCTGACCAGAAATTATAAAAGGCCTTCTAACAAGATGCATCATATTTTCAACAATCTTATCAGTGAATTTAATGCTGTCAACTTTCTTCATATCCTCCGTTCAAATAATCAATCTGCAGATCAAATGACAAACATAGGAGTGTAGCTTGATTATGGGTTTATGATTTGCAATGGGAAAGATCCGGAACGTTGTTGGGTACCTTGATAAAGGGGTAGTCAAGTTCACTTTCATTAAAAGAATTTAGGTCAGCTGCCAGCTTTCTTCTAATATGTTCAATTTTTGCATTCTCATTCTCAGGAAATTTGTAAAAATCTATAGCCATCATAGATACGGGATATTTCGAGATAAGAATCATGTTGTAAGGAAAGAGCAAGATAATATGGTTCTTGAAGTCTAATGGATTCAATCCATAAATCTACTGTTGTATTTTTCTTCTTCTTTTTAAATACAAATACCACTCAACCGTTTTGGTTAATATATATATATATTTATATTAATTTCAATAATATAATAAAATTGTTTAAGCTAATTAAATGTTTTTATATAATTTTTACGCCGTAAGGCGTTTCAACAAGTGGAAATTACTCTTCGAATTTAATGCTTTTTGGTTTTTCATCCGTCGATATTTTCGTCCAACGACTTGGATAATCTCCATCGTTGATGTCCAGTCCGCCATTACTGTTGCTGCTTACGGTCAAGCGGTCCAAATTTGCACAGTCCAGTCCACCAATACTGCTGCTGCTGCCACTGCATCTGATGCGTCTGTGGATTTGTTGATAGGAATAAAAGCGATAGTCTGGTGGAGTTCTGAAATGAAAGACGGTGTTGATAGTGTTTGCTAAGCTGTTGGATTATCGTGTTTGGAGCTTTAGGGTTTTTGGACATGGGATCTGTCATGGAAGAGGGCACGGAACGATATTCGCTTGAGCTATAACGAGGTTTTTGTAGAATGCGTAGCTGGAAACATAGTCATGACGAAAATACAGCTTGGGACGCCTCGGTACTGTCTCAGTGCTGTTAAGAAAAAACTCGAACGGATCAAGGACGTCACGTGTTTGTATATTGCAAGAAAACGGGGACAGAGCCTTGACATTGTTGTTGTAGGGATCTTTTTGTTGAGAAGGGGACGAAGTAAACGAAAATTGGCATGCAATACTGTGTTGGTGATTGGAAAAACAGAGGGCTCTACTGTTTCTGGTGGAATAGTAGAGACTTTCGCTAGTATAATCGGGTTAGTTGACATAAATATTTGACGAATCTATGTCAGGGAAGGTATCTTATGGTGGAAAAGCTGAAGTCAAGGAACATTTAGTGAAATATTGGGAAATCTGAGTTCAGTTGTTCTTCCTTTTGCTACTTTTACACCCAAGCTTAAGGCCAAATGAGGCTCTCGTCCTTGGGCTTCGGTCAACAACCCCAAGAAGGTACGGGGACCTTTTATTGCTCTTGCTTCCCCACCTATCTGAAATCTGTTATGTAATTTTGGGCCGATCTTTGTATGGGTGTTGTAAGTGAGTGTAATGTAAGATAGAGACATAATGCGTGTATATATTATTCACTTCTGAACTTGGCTTTCATAACAGTGCTGACTGAGAGAATTTTGCTTAAATTTAGCTTGAGAAGCCTAAATTAGAAAGCTGACAATTTTAAGTATGCAGTCAATTCTATTACTTCAGTAAGAGCTAATTTCTTGGAAGTGGGAAGACTAAATGCTTCAGTTCAGGTGTAAACTTCTAACTTTTCCTAAATTTAGCAGGGCTAAGCTCAAGTGCTTTAAAAATATAGTATTGCTCTTTCCTGCGGTTGGCAAAACAATGTTTTCTACTTTCTCAGTACAATATGCTTTTCAAATATAGACTCAGCAAAATTAAGTGTTTTCTACTTTCTCAGAACAGTTTGCTCTTCTAAGAAAGCAAACTAAGAATTCCAATTGAATGTCTTAACATGGGTGCCTACATTACTTGCAGTTCCCCTCTTCCTTCTTTAAACTCCTCGAGGCTATTATTTGTTCTGCAATTTGAACACAGAAGCTGTAAAAGAAATATTGTTTTTTTGTTTGATATGTCTATAGAAGGAGGGGTTGTCCCCTTGGAAAAGCTTTGGTTGTGTTCATTGCCGAGTATTGGAGTTTATTCAAGCTTTATTTTATTTTATTCTTGTAATTTTTTTTTCACCTTTTTTGTTTGCCAAAGGCTTGTAATGGCGCCACAAAATGTCGCCACAACAGTAGAATTATTTGCTAGCAGGCATCATAGCAACCATTAATAAAATTGGAATTTGTGCAATCTCCTATATGGGTTCGGTTCAAGCATTTTCTTGGGTTTTGATCGAAGAATGTTTGCAATACTGTGTGTAGCTAATAGGATGGGAGAATCGTTTGCCAAAGCTTTTATGATAAGTATTACAGTGGTTTTTGAAAGGTTTGGTATCTTTTAAGTACTTAATTGGAGTTTCTAGCATTTTCTAACTTTGTTCAGGTAGTTTCTTGCTTAGGATGGCTTGAGGCTTTCAATTTTGCATATTGTTGGTACAGCCGTGTGTGTAATTGGTGTTGAAAGTGGATGTACATACTGCTACTTATTGTGGAATATTCTTTTCTCTTTGATGATGGTACTAAGTAGTCTAGAATTGCTAGTATAAAGTGGATAAATAAATATATCAAGATTCAAAAGTAACTGCTACTTCTTGTAGAATGTTATATTTTGTTAAGGTAGTTTTAGTAATATGTGCTAGGTGACAAGTGAGTCATTGCTTATGAAATTCACCTTATCATATGCATGTTTGTGGTGCTTCTTAGGTCGTTCTTGCATGGAGATCAACATAAAAAAAATTCTATGATTTATCATAGTTTAATCTGTGTTTTGAAGCATTGGCATTTGAGCTTTTAAAACAATTTATGTCTGTTTTTCAAAACAAAATACCTGTATATTTTGCAGGGGCTATCACCTTCTTAACTGAATTTTGTTGAGAAAGACGAGGATTAACAACAAAGAAACAGGGTGAAACGTTTTCAGTTGTCTACCACCAAATCAGTAATCTATTTACTTTGAACTAATTTCACATTAATTAGAGCCCTTTGTAAATTTGAGCATATAGATCTGTAGACAAACACACAACTCACAAAGAAGATCTCACAATTTACTCAGCCATTGAAGAATGAAACAGTGCAAAAGGCTTGCAGCTGTGAATGCTTTCATTAATCAAAAAAAGTAATCCAGATAATAATTACAATGATGTAAAATGGCTTTAATAGCCACAAGCAATTCGAATCCACATGAGGAAGTTCGAATTGATGACTCTACTTGACTGTAGGTAACCAAGACTTGTCTAAATCACAATTGGAGTTCTAAAACACAACCAACTGTTACATTTAGTATTAAATAATGGTTAACTGACTGTGGTAGGTGAGAAAAGCACCCCACATGTGTGCAATTAATTAAACCATTATTTAACTGAATGTAACTGACTCCTAACTTGGCTTGACTAGTCATCAACTGAAGTTAAGGACTCAGTAGTTAACTGTCCTTGTCTAAATCATAACCGGAGTTCTAAAACACAACCAACTGTTACATTTAGTATTAAATAATGGTTAACTGACTGTGGTAGGTGAGAAAAACGTCCCACATGTGTGCAATTAATTAAACCATTATTTAACTGAATGTAGAGAGCTAGAACTGATTGTAATTGACTCCTAACTTGGCTTAACTAGTCATCAACTGAAGTTAACTGACCTTGGTTGGTTTCGGCACTCCCAGTTGCTTCCTAAATTGTAGGGATTGATCTAGGAGACTCCTAAACTTATGCAATCAAGTGCAATAAGTGGCAGTGAGCCTCAATTAGTGTTCCCCACACTTTGGTAACTGAAACATGTGCCCCAATTAGGTTAAGTTTAACCAATGGTGCTAATGACTATAAATAGACTGGATGGACTCCCGATTTAGACATATGACCAAATTTGGACAAGGGAGGATTAATAATCCTAACACCCTTTGATCCGAATTCGGAATTCCGAGATTTCCAGCTTTGAAGTACATTTGTGGATGAACTCGACTTCGAGTAAATAGACTTTTCTATAAGTTTTCTATTGCATTTCTATATCCTTATCATTTTCCATTGTTTCTTTTTTAATAGACTGATTTTTGAGTAGTTTTTTAATGCAAGTATAATTAAAGAACAAATACTATCATTTGTTATCATTGGTTATTCCTCTGATAATTATCTAAAGGATAGATTGTATAAATGCTATTAAAGTGAAGGAAATTTCAGTGAGCACGGTACAAACATTTATAGGAGTAAAATGAACGGGACAAATACAAGAGGCAAAAGAAAGAAACAACGCCTGAATAATATTCAGGATGGCCGCTCAAAAAGATTAAGGTAGGTTACTTGCTACTTCATCTTTGGCTATTTTTTAAAAATTGCTTTCGACATATAATGGAAAGAGCAGACAATTTTGTGCCTTCAGTTGCTTCAACCATGAAGTGTTAAAATGTAATAAATGTCTTAGCATTGATAGTTTTAAATTGGGAGTTTTCTAGATGTTACAAATTCAGTGGCTTTGCACATATGGTATGGTTGGATTCCAGTACTAGTTTTTGTCTATTAGCTTAGGTCACACCATGGCTTAAAAAATATATTTAAATAAAAGTTTTGAATGCCATGGATGAAGTGCTTATTTAGATAACTCATATAATTGGCCTTCTTTTGTCAAGTTGGCATTCTTATCTAAATTTTAAAGTTTCCACTGCAGAGATCATTTAATGACAATTCCATTGGCAACCTTTTTTTGGTTTATTTTTTTGTTGATCCCTATGATGTTGGTTGTGTAGGAAAATCAATGCAACGGGTCAGATAACTAAGGATGATATTTTTTAGTTATACAATATTGGAAAATCTATTTTCCATGGTTGTCGAGTCAATTCAAAAGACTCACCTAATTGCTTCTGTGGATTGATACCTCCTCCAAATGGAGTCGGGAAGTAGGGCCTGTGGCAAAAAGTGGCAGACACCGTAGTAGCACTTGATCCAGATCCAAATGAGTCGTTACGTTCTAGTTTGGATTTTCCTTCAGACCTCACAAACCTGGGTGCAACATGTTATGCAAATAGCATACTTCAATGCCTTTACCTGAATACATCATTTATGACATGTTTCTTTTCTGCTAAGCCAAATCTTTTGCAACAACAGCATGTGTTATACCAACTTTCACGATTATTTGCACAATTGCACTCAGGTAAAAGGGAGCTGTAGATTCAGCTGCATTTACAAGGACATTGGAGCTAGATAATGGCGTGCAACAAGGTGTCCACGAGTTCCTCACGTTACTTCTTTCTTTATTGGAGTGATTTCTTAGTTACTTAATCTGCAATTTGTCGAGGCTAAACAAAGTCGACATCAGAATTAGGGGCCTTATTGTGTCGTCTATTGACAGTCCCATTTTATATTTTCACAAATTTGAACTATCTCTTTTGTCATTATTTGATGTTTGTATGGTTGTGGCCACAAAAATCCAAAAGATATCACAAAGCTTAGGAGATGAATATTGATAGTTTCCCATGCTTTGACATGTCATACCAAGATGAGAATATCTTGATGGTGTTGCAAAGTTTGATGGTGAGAAATAGTGGAAACTAAAAGTGATGGTAAGCACCAATTCCTTGTAGATCGTTACCATCCAAACCCTTATATGACGAAGTCTTAATGCACAAGTAGGACCTCAAAGGAATTAAGAGGGGCTGCCCATAGTTATCACAATATCTCCTCTCTCACTTTATGCTACCTCTCCTTTAACACAAGGGGACTTTCACTAGGAATATGTATGATTAACTTTAGAGGTATTTGGATGGGTATACCAAAACTAGTGCCTATCCATTGGGCAAGTGGAGTCAAAGGATAAAACTAGGAGGGTTGTTTTCTTATGAAATAATAACATAACAAAGATGGAAATAATGAACTACGATTGCTTTTATATTTCTTCCCATAAGAAAGAAAAAAATTAACTTGGAGGAACTCTAATAAAAGGTGAACCTCTAAAACATACATGAGAGTGTGCTTATTGATAGACATGTAAATTTGCAACCAGCTCGTGAAGGAATGCTACAACATGAAGATTTCCAACAATGAACATAGAGATATAAGAGGGAGATAACCCACAATTGAACACTTCTAAAAAAATAACATTGTTACCTGGAATTTAGCCCTTCATAACGATTAACATATTTGTTGCAAGAAATTTTCAGCAATTTTCAGCATTCACATTTTGCAAATTAGCTCTAGAACATATAATGCCTCTTAAGATAAACCTTTCACTTGCATTGCCTTAAAAAAAAATGTTCAACCAGGCTCCAAAGGGTGATCTCTACAAATTCGACCCTCAATTAAAAATGGATAGAGCAAATCCTTATATAGCTTTACGATGCCTTCTCTGCAATAAAATATTGGTTATTGGAATATAGATCCACTTTATTCTCCAAGAAAAATTAAAAAAAAAAAACAAATCATTGTACAATGGGCTCTCCAATGCAAAATGCTTATACAAAAATAATAAAATAGTGTGGTCACAATGAATGGAGTGCAATATATCTTCTCCTTGTGCAAAACACCCTTCAAGATAATCTTCAATAATTACCTCCAAATAAAATATTAAAAAATACCAAGTCAAACAATGGATGTCCTAGGAAAAACATGTGCAAAGAAGTTGTAATTTCGTTGTTATAACAACCTCCAATGGTGGGGTGACCTCAAATAGTGTGCCAAGGCATAAACCCATGGAAAAGGTCAATAAACCAATCCTATATTCACAACAAACCAATCCTATTTCCACATAATAATGCACATGCCCTAGATAAATGTGTAAAGAATGGTTCAATTCAAGTGCTAATGCCATTAATTTGCTCGAACCAGGAGCCTTAAGTGGGACAACCTAGGGGAGTCTGTATCAAGAGGCTATACTCCTAGTAAAATAATCAAAACTAAGTGTCATATGAAAAAAACCATGTGCCAAAACCATTAATTGATTTTTAAAACCATAGGGGTAGAGGTGAATCAACCTAGTAAGGCATGCATGAGGGAGGCTATGCTTCAATAAATGTGCCAAAGACTATGAGAAAGGGAGTGATTCACCAAATTAGGGGTAATTATATTCATGAAATTATCGCAACAATAAAAATCTCAATAAGTCCAAGGACGCTCATCCATAAAGGTAAATATCACATGATAAATCAACCAAAACAACACTTGGAAGGGTAGATCTCTTAGAAAGATGTGCAAAGAGGAGTGTTCAACTCGTGAACCATATATCATGAAGTCTCCTCTATTCAATGCACGCCACCCTAGGCTTAGTAACAAGGCATACCATATGATCCAAGTGCTCTAAGAATCCAACAAGAGATAAAGCATTACCCTAGGGGTCAATCCTCATTAGAACACCTTGTTGATGCTCATATTGACTAGGGTTAAAATAATGAAGGAATGCCCTTGGAGGGTTGGGGGGATGGAAACCAGGGTATTGTTTAGAGCCCTCGGTGTACAATAATCAATTGAAGAAGACAATAAATAAGCAAACCAAAATTGAATTAAAAAAATATGTAAAGAGCTTAATGGAAAGACACGTAAATCGTTAGTTTGTCGACAATTTTTTTTTTGTCCAAATGAAAGAATGGATAGACTAGATGAAGCTATGTTAGTAAAAATTTTAACGAGAAGGAAAGCAAAAGCAAACTTATGTGAATAATCCAAATTGAAGTAAGTTGTGCATTATATTTTTGAGTTGAAAATTAAGTCAGTTAAGCATAAAAATTTGATATTTTCAAATTGCAAAATGCAAATTTTTTTGTTATGTGTTTTTTTTGTTATGTGTCGTGCATGTGATGATTGTAAAAAAAATGCTATGTGAGATATTAATCTTTTAGTTGTGCGCATTTTTGTAAAATGAAGTTCTTTTGTTTATTAATCTGCTTTATGCTATAGAGCATGAAAATTTCATACTAGCAGCTAGTTTGCTTTTACAAATAGTACATCAAAAAGATAATTGTATGCCGTATAAAAGTTCGTCAAACATATGTAAGTTAAAAAAATGTATAGTCCATATATATATATAGTTTGTTAAAAAGCTGAATGAATAAAAAAATAGAATGAGAATGATTAAGCGTGTCAAGACAAGGATGTAAGTATGCCTAAAAAGATTTTATTAATAAATTGGAATTTGACAATCTTTAGTATAAGCAACAAGATAGTAGATAGATCCGTAAATTTATGCAATGTTACTTGATTGTAACATAAGAACTACAAAAACTAACAATCCATTCTCATTTGGATGAGAAAAGAATACTTTTCATTATTACTTTTGAAATGCCGATAATGTAATGATCCATTATGTGAAGAATATAATGTCTTGTTGTAAATGTCCACATCTCCTTGCTTAGCTTGCAACAGGGCATTCTTTTATTGCACCCCTAAGTACAATTGCTAGTTAATGTAATAATAAATTTATAATATATTATTATTGAAAATTTTCATCGTCCTCATTTTGTTTCAAATACTTTTTAGTCGCAATGTATATATTAGTTTCAATTCAACTTTGACATTTCGTCTCTTCTTTTCTATTTATAATGTGTATATTTATTAGTTTTTCCTATTCAACTTTGACATTTCTGTCTCTCCTTTTTTATTTACAATGTAAATATTATTTTTAACATTGACATATCGTCTCTCCTTTTTTATTTAAAATGTGTATATTAGTTTTTCCAACTCAATTGCGACATTTCTTCTCAACTTCAATGGCGATTAGGAAATGCTTTGCAAATACTTTAAACCTTTTTATTTTCGATGGATATATTAACATTCCCAACTCAATTTTAACATTTCTTCTCCTTAAATGATTTTCTGTCGTACATACAAGTTTATTTTTATTTGAATAGAGTATACGCAAGATGGTGACTTTAAGTTTATCGGAAAGATTTAAAAAAAAAAAATCCCGTGTGAATATTATGTTTTTATTTTAATTAAAAATAAAAATATAATTAAATGTAAAATAATATTCGTAAGAAATTCTACTTGTAACATCTAGTACCCGTATCTACATATAAAATGTACAACTTTAATTATATTACACTAGGTAAGGGAGAGCAATAAGCACCCCACAGCGCAGCAATTAATGCTGAGGCTGTGGGGCACAGCAACCGTTAGATCAACAATGAAATCAAATTCTACTGTTGCTGTGCCCCACAACCACAGCATTAATTGCTGTGCTGCGGGGTGCTTATTACTCTCCCTAAGTAAGATTGGAAATCCATTTGAGTCTAATCCATTTGTGCCTTTTTTTTTTTAGAAAACGTCTTAAATTTTGAATGACTGTCTAACAATCAAAGAATTCCATGAACACACTCGCATTCAACCCATAAAGCAAATTAGCTGCAAAGTTTTCAAAGAGTTTACAGGATTCTTGCTTCCGATTTATAATTAAATAAAAAATTGTAAGATAACTAATACATGCGAATTTTTTCCAAAGGTCAATAATTCAATAACATTTAATAACCCAAAGCATAAGCTCAGGTCAGGTTGTTTAACAGGAGCGTTGTGTGCAGAAAAAACCCGTATGCTTTGAAGCGGGCTATGCATTCTGGGAAAACAATTTTTGGGATCCTTTGATAGATAGTAAGCCTGTTCGAAACAATGAAATAATAAGTTTATGTTCACAACTTTACAATTCATAAAGTTTGAAACATAGAACTTATAATTTCATTATTTCAATTAAAATTTATCCCAAATACATAAAACTCATGTACATCATGTAAATATTCCTATAATTATCTATTCTAATAGAAGGGCAATGGATAACTAGATAGATCCACCCATGTCCATATGACAGCCACGGGTTTTGAACCTGGGCTTATCTTATCCTACTTGATCTCAGGTGATCTGGATGAAGTTACCTATTCTTCATGGTCAAAAGAATAGATCTACCCAAACTATGGACTTTACAAGCCATAATGATGAACCTAGTACAAACATTGCATTACTCCCTCCTTCCCTGTATCTATGATTTTCCCTCTTAACTATGGAAATATTATTTCCAATAACGGCTACACATAAACAACTCCTGCAACAAGGCATTAACATCCTTCTCTCCATCAGTTACTTGGGATACTGGGCTGTCGCTGTCTGTCCAAGAAGATCCCTGCAAGGGCTCATCATAATCACAATCAAATGTTTCTCCTCCTTTCCCCAAACTGGAATTACTGGCTATGAGAAACTCCATGAGATTTGCCTGCTGGCAATGCAAATTCAGGATCTGTGCCTGAGCAGTGGCCAACTGAGCTTGCAAATCACACAGCTGCTGATGCAGCTGACAAACTGTGCCCGCACAACCATAGACGGGATCCCGCAGCCTCGCCGTAGCTTCATATACCAAACTACTCACTGTGTCATCTCTATGCTCGCTGGTTACATCCTGAAATGAAAAATAATATGAATTAAAAATAGAAATATAAACTAATGAAACTTAAAAATATAAACTAAAGAGGGTTTAAGAGAACAGAAAACCATGATTATGGTCATTGAGATTGTGCAGGTAAACATAACCAGGCCAAGAGCTAACTTAAGAACTACTAACGGCTAGTTATCCATGTCTTAACCACTAGTTTTTTAAAGATTTGATATTCATGCGAATCAAAAGTAACAATAAGTAACAATACAGAACTTAAATATAAAAGCATCTTAACATATCATTCATAACTATGACCAACAATTGTATATTGGAACAAAGACATAGGCCCAAACCAAATCCAACCATATCATTCATAACTATGACCAACAATTGTATAGAACAAAGACAGCCCAAACCAAATCCAACCATATCATTCATAACTATGACCAACAATTGTATATTGGGACAAAGACATAGGCCCAAACCAAATCCAACCTTTAAAACAGTAAAAAAATTTCAACTCATAATCAAAAAAACACATAAAGAGCCTTGACAGTTTATCCAAAATCCAAAAAAGCTCTTAATGAGCAAGTAGAGACCCTTCTGACTAAACAAAAAATATTGCCAAGAGTAGATACTCATAAGGACATTAAAGGCTCGAAAAAAGAAAGATACTCAATCTTTACAAGAAAGATGAGTTGAGCCGAGAGATATTCATTTATCAAACAACTGGACCCAAGCATCTCTCCTTCCAATCCCAAGCATCTCTCCTTATATATATAACTAAAATATTTTTAATATATTTTGTTTAATAATTAGCTCATCTTATTGTAATTGACTTATAATCATTAAAACTAAAAAAATTAATAAAAACTCCTAAAACTTAATTTACCATGAGAATTTTAGTTTCTCCAGAAAGTACAAGAAGGTCTTCCTTCCTAACTAGTACAAGAAGGCCTTCCAATGAGAACATCCAACGATCCTTGCCTCACAAGAAGCGAAAATTCCCATGGTCAAATAAGTTTTACCAAAATGAAAAACTGCTCAAAATCATACAACAAACCTGAAGAATTCTGATGATATTGCTCGCCCCAAATACTCTGTGTACAGTTGCAAACTTCTGAGGATCATTTGGTGGGAAGTAAGGAGCCAGAACACACTTGTCTCCACACCGCCTTCTCAGCGTCCTGCAAGCTGCACAGGGAGTCGCCACTTTTGTTCTAATCGGAGTGCCCTCGCTCATCTGTATTGAGATATCCATACAATGAATATTCAATAAACTAAACTACCAGACAAGATCTGATCAGGCGACAATATTCAACAGGACTGCAATTAATTACTGATGTTTACCTTATAAATCTGTTGGCGCCTTCAGATCCAATGCTTAAAATAAACTTCAATAGCTGATCTAAGATCTTTCAGTGGCGATTTAAACTCCAATAGCTCTTCTAAGATCTTTCCATGGCGATGTAAACTCCAATAGATGTTCTAAGATCTTTCAATGGCGATTGTAATATGCAATTGAAGGATGAAGATGGTGGAGGAAGGGAATCCAATAGAGGAGTTTAATAGACGTGGAATCAGGGCGCTTGCCTATTCTCCCACGAAATATGAATCCACCTACCAACGACTTGTCTAACCTGACCGTTATTTTGCGTAAAGATTTCCATCTTTATGTAGACAGAAGTTGACAGGCGAGCCAATGGATGAAAACCAAGTGCCGATTTGTTCACAAACCTTTTTGACCCATTTGCCGCCGCCGCCAAACTTTTGGAATGATGGGATCTTTCCGTCGCGTCGTCTAGGTGGACCAGATCCTTATTTCGTCCAGAAGATAAGGGTTTGCAAGAAAATTGGATCACAGTGTCATTTCAAGAACCAAAATTGGACCACGTCTGTGCTAGTGAGGCTGTGCTCATCTTGCACGCAAACATTTCAATTACCACATGCTGATAATACCTATATTCCACGCAAAAACCTTTGAAGAATACTCATATTCTGCTCACTGTGCTCAGTACCATGACAGAGCTTCCAGAAATTAGGCGTCTCGAGACTTTGACTATTAGATATTTGGTATGGTTAGACTAATCATTCGGCAACAACAAATATAAGGCATGTCATCTTCCTGAAAGGGAAAAACTATTCTTCTGTTTTTTTTTTTTTAAACAATTCAAGGGGTCTACCAGAAGAAGCCTTAAACTTGTTTGCCAACTCTATTTTGAAGAGCTTGACTTTAATTAAACCCTCAAAAAGGGAAGTAGTTTCAGTATAGGTTGATATATGGAAAGCTCTTTGTATATGCACAGGTAATTATGGAAGTTTTTTTAATATAAGTATATATATATAAAAGCTTTTTTTTATATATAAAAAAAAAAAATTAACAACTTAACAACAAAAATGGGAGAATCTAACAACTTACAACAAAAGCTAAAAATGAGAGAATCTAACCACTTACAACAAAAGCCTTCCACCCATTAAAGCTAAAAGAAAAACTATTCTGTATAGGTCATAGTGATGTTTATACATCACTTCTTGGAAGTATAGTTGTCATAGAGTGCAAAAGTGGCCATCCCCAAGGGTAAGGAATATTTAGCATGCTGCAGAACATTTAATGCAATTGCAGTAGGTTTGATTTGCAACAGGTTTGATAATCGTTTGATCTTGAGCTCCTCTAGATTCAACTATTATCAAGCCTGCTATAGCAACATTAAATACTCTGCAGCACGTTAAATATTGCTTACCATCCATTAAAATGTATGACATATATCCTACTCCTCTATTTTCTCTTCGAATCCCTCATATTTCTTTCACTTGACTAAAGCTAGTAACGCATGTGCAAACTAAGCGATAGCTTGCAATGTGACAAGAGTGATAACCTGAATTGACACATCAATGAAAGAGTTTGATGTGCCACCTGAGAAACTACAAGGTGACACGTTGGATGATAAAAATTGGTTAGGTCCATCCAAGATACACATGATCAGGTTTCAACGACAAAAGCGAGCCAAGCTGGTGAAAGCACGGGCATGGCTGTAGCGCTAGCTCCAATTTGAATCAAAGAAGTCATGGGTAGTAGGTGAAAGGAGGACATTGCTAAAGGACTAGTTCAAACTTTCTCAACATAGTGATAAAGAGATAATATTCTCTATTTGTTAGAACCTTTTTGAGATCAATGTCACAATTGTTTTTATACATGACTTTTGGAGAGAATCATACTCTTTAATAGATGCGAATTTTAAACTTACCAACAATATATTATACAAGTGATGCAACATCCCAAAGTCTTCAGTTCATATTCTCTAATTGTTTTTGAGCTTTGAGATCAATGACATAATTGTTTTTCATTATAATATTTGTCCAATCTCCAACATTACAATATTTGTCCTATCTCCAACCTCAGTTTATGATACATTGGTTGGGAGGTGCAATCTTTTAATTACAAAAATGCATTGTGGTGATGGTTTAATGAATCTCTATCTCAGTTTAGTTTAGGATATATTGGTGGGAAGGTGTATGTTTTTAATTATAAAAATGTATTTTAATTATGATTTAATGAAACATAAATATTTTTAATCATTTATCTTAAATGGAGGGAGAAGATTAAATAGATAACTTTCTTACATTTATTAGGTAGAGATTAAGTATTACTCATTTAATAAGGTTGATTAGTGAATAATATAACAAGTTACAATTCTTAACACCTGTAATAACCATCATAGCATCCACATGGATTCCCCACTACTTCACTATAACACTTCATGTACCATTTGAGGAGCCATGTTCTATCCTCAATGCTTCCTCCACTTTGAGCTGCTCCATCATCCTCAATCCTAGTGTATTTGACTATGTAGAGTGGGAACACTTTATGACTTTTATGGAACACAGGGAACTTGGAAACTTGTACGAAACTTTCCCAATCTAGTGTATGATCGTCATTGGTTCTTAACAACATTCCTATTTCCTTGCCACCCTACATATGCATGTTTGACTCAAAAAAATTCTCTAAAAAACTAAAGTGCAATAAAAGTCCTTCTAGTACTACCTTGTAGAGTTGGTGCACTTGTGCTAGAGTATTCATTGATCCTTACGGCAGAATACAAGTAATCAATAATAAATGTAAGTCTATTTTTTATTTTTATATATTATTAAATAAAATAAAATAAATTTATTTATTTTACTATTTACTTTATGAATAAAAAGTAAACTTTTAACTAATTGGAAATGGTTTTAGATATTATTTTAAATCTAAATTCATACATTACATTTAAATAAATATTATCTTGATTTTTATTTTATAATAATTCAAATTTGAATATTTATACCCTCCCATTGAATGTTTTTGTAAGGAGATAATATTCTAATATATTTTAATCGTACTTGACACAAAAGTGAAAACTTACTCTATACATATAGTCACAAATATAGGGACTATAACTTGCTCACAAATATAGCCACAAAGAGTCTACCTTATATAATCAATGAGGTGGATGGTAATCTTGATTTTATTGTCATTTCCATGTGCTAAGGGATAAGTTAAATCATCCAATTTGTGTTAATGTTTCTTTTTTTCTCTTGTTTCTTTTTTCCCATGCTTTTTTAATTATTATTTTTTTTTATATTTTTTTTTTGGAAACTTCTAGACTTATCCTATACCCATACCCACCTTCCCTACTTTGGCTTGTTCCAGAAACTTGTGCAACATAAGTTAAATCATGGGATTTGTGTTAATGTTTCTTTTCTTCTCTATGTTTCTTCTCCTCATGTTTTTTTAATTATTTTATTTTTATATTTTTTTAATATATATTATTGACTTTCCCAACCTAACTTTTCCTACAAATTTGAGGGAAACTTATAAACATATCCTATTCATACCCACCTTCGCTCAGTTCTAGATTCCAAAAACTTGTGCAACCTAAGTATTTGAAAGTATTTGCCAAAATATGAAGTATAAAAAATATTGATCTCGATTATGATTCAATTTGGCTCCATTTGCAATGCAATTATTAATACAAGAAACCTACCAAATTCCGCACAATAAGTTAGCAAAAATGCAATTAATAATACAAGAAACCTGCCAAATTGTGCACAATAGTAGCAAAATTTTATCAACAACTATGCAAATTTACTAGAAGACGAACCTATCAACAACCCTGCAAATTTACTAAAAGACGGGGCAAATAATTGTTCAATGGCGATGTAGGTTGTGCAAAACTCGAATTAATGTGACGATGATCCATCGAAGGGCTCGAATCTCAGCTCTCTTCTTTGCTCAAACGGGTAGTCCAATAAATTTTTTATTTCCTCTTTGTAATCCTCATTTATTGTATGTGAAATGAATTGTTACATCATCATCATGAAATGAATTGTTACGTCATCGTAATAATATAATAGTAGTGTTTAGATAATATTATTATTTATTTTCTTATATGTTTATTTGCTTTTGCAATAGTGATGTTGACTATGGTTCTTATTGGAATAGAATATTTTGCAGTCCTTCTTTTTCTCTTAATGATAGGAAATTTTGGCTTTTGCATTTTATGAATTTTTATTTTTCACAATTTTGATGGGTAATTATTTTTCAGTTCACCAAATATAAAATATATTAAATTTTTAGAAGTTAAAATATTTTTTTTAAAAAGTGTCTAAATATTTTATAAACATTTTAGCAATGAATAAGATTGGTCTTTTAAATAGGTATGGATCCTTAAAATTTTCCCATTCACGAATCTTCTATTTTTTCTCTCAATTTGGCTCATAATACCACTTTAATGATAACAAATCTCTTGAAATCGATCAATATTAAAAAAATAGATAAAAACAGAACAAGAAAAACTTCTCCATTGTGCCCAGGATACACTTAAGTTGTGTTTTTTTCATACAAATTCAAGTATGTTGATCTTTTCAATCATGGTTATGTTTTACGGCTATAATTGTATATCAATATTTCAAAGTCTTCCACATTATTGTAACTATATAAGCATCTATAATCTTATATTTGATTATGCTGAGAACAGATTAAAAATAAATATAATGTGTAATTTGTTGATGGCATATAAGGTGCATTCTAGACGTATAATGAAAAATATTAATCCACATGATAATTCTATTTCACTCTGCTTGCACTGCAAATATTGATAACAACCTTCAAGAAAACAGAAACAGAAAACCTGCCCAATTCCACACAACGCTGGCAAAATCCTATCAACAACTCAACAAATTTTTACTAGAAGATGGGGCAATAATTGTTGAATAGCAATGCATGATCTGTAAAGCTCGAATTAGTGTGATAGTGATCCTTTGAAGGCTCAGAGAAACTAATGGGTATTCTAGTGATTATTTATTTCCTTCTGGAATTCGAATTCTCATTTATTGTATGTGAAAGTAATGGGTATTTTTGTGATTAATTGTTTCCTTCTGAAATTTTCATTTATTGTATGTAAAATGAATTGTTATATGAAGTCAATGAAGTGGGGTCCAATCTGTGGGGGAAGGTGGTTTTCACCCAGTCTACCAGGGATCCATTCCCACCCAGACATTGGCCCGTTGTGATAAGGCTCAAAGGATAGGCGAGTCACAAGTTTCTGGTATATCCTGGCTTGCGGGCTGCCGGTTTATACCTTAGGGGTTATAGTGGCAGCAGATCCTGGGCCTGGCCCAGACAAGTGGGTTATAGTGGCAGCAGCGGATTTGATCCTGGGCCTGGCCCAGACAAGTTTGACAAGTTACCGATTCCCCTAGAGCTAAAAAAAATGAATTGTTATAGAAGAAGAATATATTATTATTATAATATAAGTGAGACTTTTATATAATGTATAGTTATATGGAGATTTGACTCAAAGACTTTTTTTCATAATTTACTCAACTACTTGAGCTAGCCCACCTTGCTATGATTTTGATAATCAGTTATTTATATTATGAAATGTTATTTACTTTTACAGCTATAATGTTGAGTGGGTTAAAAATCTATCATTCTCTTAATAATAATATTCTTACTCTTAGTTTGTCCCACAGTACCATCTCTCTTAAGATCTTAAAGATAAAATCGTTCACTAATTAGTAATATTTAAGCTTGATGGGACGAATTAAGAAATTTGGATACGAAACAAAATAAGAAGAACTCCTTCATTTTGCTCAAGAAATTAACCTTAGGCTGTGTTTTTTCAGACAGATTCAAGTATCCTGAATTTTCTTTCATTTTAATGTTTTATGACTATAATTGGACATCAAGATTTCAAAGTCTTCAACATTGTTGTAAGTATAAAAACATCTCTAATCCTATATTTGATGACTCTGAGAATAGATTAAATAAATATAATGTGTAAACTGTGGTTTGCAGATAGGTTGCATTCTAGATGTATAATGAAAAATATTGATCCGGATGATAATTCCATTTCACTCCAATTGCACATCAAATATTAATAACAGCTTTCAAGGAAACATAAAACCTGCGAAATTCCACCCAACGCTAATCCCATCAAGGATTCTGCAAAATTACCAGAAGACGGGGCAAATAATTGTTGAATATAAATGCAAGTTCTGCAAAGCTCGAATTAGTGTGACAATGATCCTTCAAACGCTCAGAGATCGGCTCTCTTTTATGCTCAAATGGGTATTCCAATAATATTGTATTTCCTCATGGAATTCTTGTTTATTGTATTCTTGTTTATTGTCTGTGAAATGAATTGTTACAGAATAAGAATATATTCTTATTATTATACCGTTTTGATAATCTGTTCTAAGCTTTTATGCAAAAAGTGTATAATATTTCTATTATGTCTTATCATTATATTGTGCACTTTGTGGTTAATTAGGAGGGTAAATCACAATTCCACACATAATTTCGTTATTGTGAACTTTTTCTTACACTATGATGTTGCTATTGAAATTCACTTTCACATAGTGTAATGTCAGTCACATACTCTAATCAGTCTTCCATGAATTACCAAAATGTGAACTTATAGATGCTCAATCCCACCTTGCATTTAGATTTTTGGTTTTAGAGTGTATGTGCTTTGCTTGTACATCAACTTCTTCATTTAAAATTTATAGGTGATTGAATCAATGTCAATACATATAATGTTTGATCTAAATGACACTTTGGACCATTTCTAATTGCAAAAAGCCCAAAGTTTATCCAACTCACCCAACAAACCTTCTCACAAATTGGATGGGGAGTAACACCACTCCATCACCTTTGCCAAATCTAATACAACCCTCATGGAGTTGATGATTAGTGATACCTTTAAGACAAATTTTAAAAAAAATATAATTAGGTTGCAAAACTATTCAATAAAATCGATTCTTAAATTGTCATTAAAACATTAATTTAAAATAGATAGGACCCATTTGGTAGAAGGAATCATTTACATGAATATTGCACCTTAAATTGTCATTAAAAAATTAGCTTAAAATTGATAGGACCCATTTCATAGAAGAATCATTCATATGAATATTCAATGTATCATCCACATGTTCAAAGGAATGATCAACATTAAAACACACAATGAGTAGTTCAATACTTTTCAAACCTAGTCCAACGCTAATAACTTCAAATCTTGCAAAAATCAAAATGCTTCTAACTCCGCACGCTTGGTGGGAAGCACACAATCAATAGCACAAAGAACATTTTGATTCCATCACTATGTGTGGAAACTTCATGAAGGTTAATGCATGACAAATTCTACCAATTTTTTAGTAAAATATATAAAAAGGAAGTAAACAAAAATAACAATAGAATACGGTAATTGTATTGAAACCTTGTTGTACGTAGGTAAAACCACAAGGAAATGAAAGCTTTGAAATTTTATTATTACTTGGAAAAAACTAGCTGCAATGCTTTCATCCCTCTCTGTTACTTTACAATGTTGAGGATCACTCCCCTTTTATACAATAAATATGAATATTTTAAAGCGAACTGAAATATACTAGAAGGGTCCAGAAATTTTCACCTTGAGGGCTCTGCCCCAACACACTTGGAGGGGGGGCTTACTCCTCCCCCCCCACCCCTCTAAGCCCCCCTACTCCCCTGCACACTCGACACACACTAGTAGTGCATGGGACTAATAAAGAGCTCTACATGATGGATATTGGATTCATCTCTTCACCCACTTTAATTCAATACACATTAAGTTTCTTGCCACTGTTTTCCAAATGGATGTCATTTCCCAATGCTACCTTCATCACATTTTTAACAAGCCCGAAGAAGTTTTGCGCAATTCAAACTTATTTGTCATGACTAGATTTGTAAGCATATCTAAATTATTCTCATCAGTATCAATTTTCTCCAACAAGATCCTACCTTCTTCCACCACTTTCCTTATGGAATGCTACTTAATATCAATATGCTTTGTGCGATCATGAAATATTGGATTCTTCATTGACTGAATAGCACTTTGACTATCACAGTGTAGAGTGGTATTCCCTTGCATTATCTTGAATTCATCCATAAATTTATCTATCCATATTGCCACTTTAACATTAGAGGAATTTTGGGGTCTAAAATGGGCCTCCTAAGGAAAATAATAAAATAATAGTTAAAATAATAAAATAATATTGATTAATTTTGGAGGAAGAAAGAAAAAAACTACTTTTTGTGTTCGTATTTTCGAGATATCTCATTGTGTTTTTACTCAAATTTCGATTGGGAGAGCTCGTTGGATGCGGAATTTGATTCCGCATCCAATGAGTACCCACACTGCATACTTTTGACGGACCCTGCTACCCCAAAAACAAGAAATAACATCATCACATTTTTTCAGGTATTTCTTGTTTTTGGGGTAGCGGGGTCCATCAAAAGTATGCAGTGTGGGTACTCGTTGGATGCGAAATCAAATTCCGCATCCAACGAGCTCTCCCAATCGAAATTTGAGTAAAAATACAATGAGATATGTCGAAAATACGAACAAAAAAAGTAGTTTTTTTTAATGACAAATATGCCAATTCAACCATTATGGTTGACTTATTTTATTGAAATTCTATTGGTTCTTGAATTCCAACTCACAAAAACTTATTTTGGCACGTTTTCTTATAAGGCCCATTTTAGACCCGAAATTTCCTCTAATGTAGACTTAGTCGTTTCCACATATTCTGCCTCAATGGTTGACAAATCCACCATTGGCTACAACCTAGATGTCCATCTTAAAGCTCCACTAACAAAACTGAAAATATATCCTTTAGTAGACTTTAGCCCATATCTATCTCCACCAAAATCAAAATATGCAAAACCTTTAAATTGTAAATATATAGATTTGTAGCAGATAGTAGTGTCTGAAGTGCCCCTTAAATATATGAGCATCTACTTCACAACATTCCAAAGCTCCTTACCAGAAATCGCCAAGAAATGGCTAACAAGTCCCACTGCTTGGGAAATATCTTGTTTGATGCTCACCATGGAAAACATGAGGCTCCCACTGCTGATCAATATGGTACATAAGGCATTCTTGTCTTCTCTACTTCTATGCTAAGAAACTGTTCAGAAGGCAACTTGAAGTGTGTAGGAAGCGGGGTACTAACTGGTTTTTCATTATGTATATTGAAGTACTACATAATATTTTCTATATATGACTTTTGACTTAACCAAATCTTCCTACATGTTATGTTGTCGTGTATCTTCATCCCTAGAATTTGATTTGTTCTACTAAATCCTTAATTTCAAATGTATTAGATCAATGAGCCTTTATGACAATGGATTTTTTCATGTTGTGGATTGCAACCATCATTTCATCAACATACAACAACAATATAATAAAACTTCCATCATCAAACCTCTTATAATATGTACAATGGTCAACTTCACTTCTACTAAAACCTTGGATCTTCGTGAATGTGTCAAAATGTATGTACCACTTCCTTTGAACCTATTTCAATCTATATAGAGATTTCTTGAGTCTACATACCAAATGTTATTTTCCTCTTTCTTTATATTCCTAAGGTTGATCCATATAAATTTCTTCATCGAGATCACCATGCAGAAAAACAATTTTTACATACAATTGTTCCAACTCTAAATCCTATGCTACTATAAGTGCAACTAAAATTCTTACAGTAGTAAGTTTCGCAAATAGAGAGAATATTTCACTAAAATATATATCTAACTTTGGCACAAATCCTATCTCTACCAAGCAAGATTTATAACATTCCAAGAACCCATAATTATCTTGATTTATTTTATACGCCCACTTACTTCCAACAACTTTTCTTCCTTGTGGGTGGTCCACAAGTTCCCATGTTTCATTCTTATGTAATGCTCTCATTTCTTCATCCATGGATTTCCTCCATTTATCTACATTCTCAGAATCTCTAGCTTTATAAAATGAACTAGGTTCACCATCGTCATTTAGCAAAGAAAAAGAAGACTAAAAATCAAAAGAATACCTTTATGGACATCTCTTGGGACTTGTATATCTTCTTAGTTTTTGTTGTTGAACTTGTTGTTCTTCATTTTGATTATAAGCTTCATTTGCATCTTCACTCATTTCTGCTTTAACTTGTACAATCTCATTTTTTTGTTGTACCTCGTTCCTTTACATGGTTTTTTTCATTAAAAATAACATCTCAGCTAACAATTATCACATGGTCAGTAGAATCCCACAATCTATACCTCTTTACTGTATTATCATAACCGAGAAAAACACATTACCTTGACTTTGGGTTAAGCTTGGACCTCTTTTCTTTAGGAACACAAGAAAATGCATTACAACTAAAAATATGCAAATGACAATAATTAACTAGCTTACCACACCAAACCTCCTATGGAATATTTCCATCTAATGTAGTTGTAGGTGATATGTTAATGAGATACACAATTGTATTAATAACCTATTCCCATAATCCATAACCCAACCCATATGCACTAAGCATGCTTCTTGCACATTCCATGATTGTGAGATTCATCCGCTCAACCACACCGTTTTGTTATGGGAAACAATTTTATGGTGCTTAATTCATTGCTACATACAAAATTTATCAAATTCCTTGGAGCAATATTCTCCTCCATCATCGGATTTGAGACATAAAATTGACTTGCCCAAAATTTTCTCTACTCCTTCCTTGAACTCTTTAAATTTCTTAAATAATTCTCCCTTATTTTTAGAAAATACACCCACACTCTTAGAGAATAATCATCTATAAATGCCTAAATATTCTAGCACCATTTATGGATAGAGTGGGGACTAGTCCAAATATATTAGAATGAATAGATTGCAAAATATCAAAGATTTTATCAAAGCTTGCAGTAAACCAAAATCTATTTTTTTTACCAAAAATATAGTGTTCACACAAGTCTAAATCACAAGACTTAATCCTAGAAAGCATACCTTGATCATGTAGAATTTTCAAACCTGTTTTCTCTCATATATCCAATTCATTGATGCACTAGAATTATGGGAGACCAAGGCACTGGAATTATGCCTTGGTTTTTAACATCATTAGCATGTGAATGTTGGAACATCACCATCATCATCTGGAACATCATTAGCATGTAAATGTTGGAACATGATCATAATCATCATATAAATGCTGGAACATCATCAGCATGTGAATGTCGGAACATCATCATTATCAACATGTAAATGTTGGAACATCATCAGCATGTAAATGTTGGAACATCATAATCAATGGACATTTGGATCATCTCTATGGTGGGAACTCTAGCAGACCAAACAATCCTTGTCTGAATTACTAATACTTTCATACCAAACAAGCCTATCCAAACATACCAATCTACTGGGTCTCAAGTCTCTGTCTGTCATTTTAATCCTTTCGGACCAAACAATGATACTCATACATACCGATCCACCTAGAATCAAATAGGCCTCATCAACACATTTTGACATACCAATCCTAGATTGAGCTTCCACGCCACTTCTATAGGAAACCACATCATCATCACTCCCTATTACAAGGGAAGTCCTTTCGGAATACACCAAGCTTGTCTCAAAAGTATTCAAACTTTATTTGAGACAAAGGCTTAGTCAACACATCAATAACTTGTTCCTCTGGTGGAACATACTAGAGATTTAAAACTCCCCTTTGCACCATATCTAGGATGTAGTGATACTTGATTTCTATATGCTTCAATTTGTCATGGAACACCGGGTTCTCTGACAGCTTGATTCAACTTTGGTCATTGCAGTAAATATTTGTCACATCTATCTCAGTATCGAACAATCATGTAAACAACTTGTGAAGCCACACTGCTTCACTAAAGACTGGACATGCTACAGTATATTCATCCTCTTTTGTACTAAGATAAATACTGGTTTTCTTCCTACGAAGAAACAAGATCAGACCTGATCCCAAATTGAAACAACATCCTAAAGTGATGTTTCTATCTTTAGCAGTTCCTGCCGAATCTGAATCTGCATAATCGTGTAATCGGATCTCACTATCAGATGCATATTTGAGGTCATAATCCAATGTACCCTTTAGGTACCTCATCACGTGTTTTTCTACAACCAAATGAACGTTTCTAGGCTCCACCATATACTGTCTCAAAGTGTTCATCGTAAAACATATATCTAGTCTTGTGTTTTTCAAATACATTAGTGAGAAAATAATATGTCTGTACATTGTAACATCTACTATATTTAATGAATCATCATTTAATAGATTCAAGTTTTTCACCATAAGAGTATTCATTTCCTTACAATCTATCATTCCAAATCTTGTTAGGATCTCAACAACATATTTTCCTTGATTCAGGAAAATATCATCTGGGAACTGCCAAACCTCGAGACCTATTAAGTAATGCATCATACCAAGGTCTTTCATCTCAAATTCTATTGCAATATTCTTCTCACATCCACTGATGAGCTTCTCTTTACATGTCAGGAATAAATCATCTACATACAACAATAGTATCATAACACCGTCATCTACAACCTTATAGTAAAGGTTAGAATCTTCTTTACTCTTGGTAAATCCCAAACTCGTCAGGAATCCATCAATTCTTCCATATCACGCTCTGGGTTCTTGCTTTAACCCATACAATTATTTCTTTAACCTTAATACATGTGTCTTTCTATCCTGATTTTCAAAACCTTGTGGTTGTTCAATGTACACTTCCTCTTCTATCATATTATTTAGAAAAGTTGTGTTTACGTCCATCTACTATAAGTTCCATTTATTCTTGGCTTCCAAAGCAACAATAGTTCTGATTGAACTATATATGGCTACTAGAGAAAAATTGTCTTGATAATCAACTCCTTCCTTCTGAGAGAATGATCGAGATACAAATCTTATCTTGTATTTTCAATGCTTCCATCTACTGAATGCTTTGTCTTGAAGATCCATTTTGAGGAGACTATCAATTTATCTTTTGGTATTTGCACCGCATCCCAAACATCATTCTTTACAATAAAATGGTATTTCTCAATCATGGCATCCATCCAATCCTTCTTCTTTGTTGCTTCTTCAAAACAGGTAGGTTCTTCATCAACAAGGTTGCACATCAAGGCCACATAACTAGAGTATGGCCTTGGTCTCTTGCTTCCTTCTAGAGTACCGTACTTTTATGCATCTTGAATTATTTCACAAGTCCAAATTGGTATTCTTTTGCATGTGTTCATCTCAAGAGGTGTGTCCATATGTCTTTGAGTCTCTACCATGTCATGGTCTTCTGGTATATGCTCTTCTTCAACATCTCGAACTGGTATTATGTTGGTCCCTCTAAGAGCTTCATGCTCATCTTCGTGATACTCATATGCATGGTTCTTTCTAGACTTGCTGAAGGTTGCATCCTCTTCAAATGTAACATATTACTAATCGTAATATGATGGTAACATGGGATGTATACTTTGTAAGATTTTGATTGCTCACTATATCCAACAAATATACCCTTATTTCCTCAACGATCCAACTTTTATATTTTCTCCTTGGGAACATGTATGTATAAAGGAAAACCAAATATCGTTACGTGGATGACTTCAGGATTCTTACTGCTAAACATTTCTTCTGGAGTCGTGTTCCCAATATCACAATCGAAGATTCTTTTTTTCACATAAACTACAGTTCTAGTTGCTTCGGACCATAAGTGCGTAGGTAGATCTTGATCATGGATAATGGATTTTACTACTTCCAAGATGGATCTATTCTTCCTTTTTGACTCTCCATTCTATTGAGGATTAGAGGGAATGGTGATCTCCCTCTTAATCACAACTTCTTAACACAAATACTTGAATTCATTTGATGTGAATTCTCCTCCATTATATGATCTCAAGAGTCTAAATCTTCTTTTCAGAGAGATTCTATACAAGGGATTTAAATTATTTGAACTTCCCAAACAACTCATCTTTACTCTTCAAGAAATTAATCCAAGTCTTGTGGGAATAATCATCAATAAAGGAAACATAATAAATGTACCTTCTTAGAGAACTAGATGCAATTGGACCACATACATCTAAGTGAACAATGTCCAATATCCCTTTCTCTTTATTATTGCCGCTTGGAAATTGGTTCTTAGTATTCTTTCCTTGCTCAAATCCCTTGAAAACTCCTTCATGATCAATCTGGATCTGTGGTAAAACTATTACTACCTTTCTCGCGATTGGAAGTGCTTTGTAATTGACACGAGAAAGTCTTCTATGCCACAACTCACATGGGATAATGGTTCTAGATTTCAAGGTTGAATATGAATGTCCCTTGAAATTGTAGAGTCCTCCTTCAATTCCAATCATTGTTGCATCGTGTATAATCTTTCCTTTCGACCACATTAGGAATTCACCATCTACAAAAGAAAATATAAAACCTTTCTTATCTCAAGATGAGATAGAAAGGAGATTCTTTTCAAACCAAGGACATATAGAACTTCCTTCATCTTCATATAATTTCTGGATTTCAGCTTATAAGAGGTTTCTCCGATTCCTTTGATGGGATATTGATAATCATCTCCAAGATTCACTTTGTGTGGAGAGTCTTTCTAAATAAGACATGAGAGGGATTCTCTGTAACCTATCATATGCTTGGAAGCACCACTGTTTACGATCCAAGTGTCACTTCCATGTGAGACTGAACCTATGAGGGCTGAAATTGAGACATATTCTTCACTGGAGTCTTCATATTTTCTAGCCTTATCGTCAATTGAGCCATCATCTTCGAATGCATGGGAATGAAACCTTCGGTTCTTATTGAATTGTTCTTCTTTAAGGGGACAATTTATTGCAATGTGTCCCATATTGTGACAAGTAAAAAATTAAAAGGATAATAAGTCCCTTCTATTCCTTTTACCTCTTCTAGATCCTTGAGGTCTTCTAGGGGATGGTCCATGATCCTTTGTCTTGTTCCTTTATTTATTTTCATGTGTTTCCAAATCTTGATCTTCATTCTCATTTAACTTTTCTTATATGTTTTCTATTCTTTCTTCTTATTGTACGCATTCCTCCCATGATCTATTGAACTTGGACAACTTCCTTCTAGCACATATTCATTTTATGAAGGAGGCTCAATCCCTTAGGAGACCATTCAAAGTGGTCATCATAATTTTTTCTTATTCTACCTTGTCTCCAATAGCTTCTGACTATTCTTTAATCTAGGACACTCTTGTGAAGTATGACTGCATTGTTTCTTCCTTCTGAATATTCACACTCTTGAGTTAGTTTCTCAAGGTCATTCTTATGTTGATGTTTCTTCCTTCAAATAGAATGGACATTGCATCAAACATTACATTTGGATTCTTCTTTAAAGATACTTGAGGGATCAAATGATCCTTGATGGAATAAGCTATGATCCTCTTAGCCTTAACCATATCCTTCTTGTGCTTTGATTTGGCATCTCCTTCTGGTTTATGAAATTTCTCTTTGATGTGGCCTTCTAGATCATGTTCTTCAAGACTGGACATGATTATATACTTCCATGCTCTGAAATTCCCAACTTCCTCAAGCTTTTCATCAAGATTGGCACTATTTTTCATCTTTAATAAATGAGAACCTCAAATGAAAATATAGGAAGTAGAACTTACCAATAAGAAGGATGTTTCTGGAACATGCTTCAGGGTGACTTAGGGTTTGATAGAGAAACCCTAATTTTTAAAATATGGTCACTTTCAAATATGATTGGAGGAAAAGATGTGCCTCCCATCGTGGGTTGAGTAGTGTCCTCCTTTTCCTGAATCCGTGGACATAACTAAAAAATATTTGATGCCCTAGTTTTCCCGACAACAATGGTAAGTAAAAAATTGAAAATCCACATAACTAGAAACTGTTTTGACAGAAATATGTTCCCTCCAAGGGAGAGTTAGTTGGTCCTCCTTTTTCAATTGATAAAGGGAGGGTGTTTCCCAGAATAATAATCCCTAGATTGTTGAGTTGCTAGATAAGTTGTTGCACAATGACCTCTTTCAGGTTGGCTCTGATACCATGTTAAAATTTTAAAAGTTTTATGCCAAAAACAAACCAACCACTAAAAGAATGACAAGCATAGTAGCACAAATAGAACACAAAGATTTATCATGGGAAACCCTTGTTGGGAAGAAAACCCAACAAAACTTCCTCAATATAGAATTCAACCAAGTACAATGTAAACCTTAAGAACAAGATTAGTTGCTTCCTCTCTCTTATATGGACCCCTTCTTCTCTCTCCAGTGCACTTGCTTGAGTGTATACTATGTCCAAATGAGGGCAGTGCCTCACTTATTTATACACATCAAGTGAGTGGAAACTTAGCTTACCTTTGTTAATCTATTGCTCTAAACAGGGTTGACTTACCTAGGGAGACTCAAAATAACATTTATAAAATACTTTTGTGGGTACTATCACACTGAATTACAACGAAGGTTTTATCTCATGACTCTTACATGAAAAATTACATCAAAGACATCTCTCGAAGGTGGAATAGTAATAATATAATAAAAGTACAATAGAATATATTATGAAGTAACATTTCTTTAATAGTGGGATTGCTTCAGATAAGTTCACACCACAATTTTGTTCATTATTTAACAATTGTTGCTTCTAGTATCGATATTTGTAATTTCTCTGCACATTGGGTTTCCATTGGCAATAAACATCGGTACAATTTGTTCTACTTTTTTCCTTTCCATACTAGTACCAATTGTTGGATTTCATGCATTAGATTTTGTAGTTGGTTATGTTATGCCTGGATTTGCATTTCCCAAGGAACTTAATATAAAAATCCTACAGAGAACTATTTCATTAAGGACATGAATGCAAAGCAGCCTTTTGGGCATTTCTATTGCAAATAATTTTTTCCAATATCCCCTTGTAGGAATCAATTCATCATATCTTTAATTTTTGAACCATGATTTTATCCTCATATATGTTGTCTAGTGGAACAAGAACATTTTATGAACACATCTCAAAATATACGATGTTGAAATAGCATAAAATAGTAGAGAAGATGGATAAAATCACAATAGCATGTGGCCCATGTGTAAATCATATGTGGAAAACTAAATCATCGACTCTGGTAATACATTATTTTCTCATATTAATCTATAGACATGAATTGTATTGAAATACATTAAATTACTAAAATTTATTCGTCTCGATGATAGAGTGCAACTGAGACACTAACACTATGAAGTGGAATAACCTAGTGAAAATCAACTAGCATGCCATTCGCCCATGATAAATCAATATTTTGTTAGTTTAAATCCTTTAATTTTCCATTTCAGGTATAGTATATACAACAAAATAGTAGTGGAATCCTGATTTGGATTTATATAGTTCTAATGTAAGTAGGCTAGAGCATGGTCTCATTAGAGGTTAGTTGTCATTTGTACCATTCATACCAATAATTTGGTCAGGTATTGTTGTTCATACTTGTTTATAAGTTTCTATAAAGATTCCAGAAGGAGATATTGCAAGATTAGAGTTTTCCAAGTAATATGTTGCATAATATCTATATATATTAGTTCTGTCCCTATAGTTTTTTTTGTTTTACATTATGATTTTTTTTGTTATAGTCCACTTAATTTTTAATACAAATAACTCAACTTTGAATGCACAAATAGTTGGCATTTTGTTTAAATAATGTTTGATGCTTTTGACAAAGGTAAAGCATCACATATTTGTGTTTGAAGGCACCTCTCATACGGGTTTTTGCCTCTTAAGTTTCCCAACCTTCATGGATGGTGGTAGGTGTCTTAGCTTCACATTGGCATGTCATATATGCATGGCACTCCAATATAACTACACATTTTCTAGGACTGTGATATCCTCTCATTTGCTAATTTTGCTAATTATATTCCCTGTTCATTTCCTCATGTTGAGCATTTGTTGGATAATTAATGAGGAGAGTCAACTCGTTTTCTTTTATTATGTTGCATATACATACATACATATATATGACATGTCAAGAGGTTGTAATTGTGAATTGATGTTGATTTGTTAAGAATTCTAACCATCTTGATATTTTGTAGAATGTTCCACCTTTATTTATATTTTTTATGATCATTTAAGGAGGTTTGCATGAAGAAACTAATGCCTTGCAAGTGAGAAGGGTGATTATTATATAGTTCTGCAACTAGAACCCTGGATTTTGTTGAGGTTCAACCTACTAACTAGTGGGAATTAGATTAGGACCCTATGGAAGCTACACTGTGAAGGTGCATGCGTATAACAAACCCATATGCATGCCCTGTCCAACGGGGTAACAAAATCTTGAAAGATTCCTCTTCTCCATGAATCTTACATATGTGACAATATTCCCATGCATTCTACAGTATTGTTTTAAATGCACAATGTTGGAAATTATAAACATAGAACTAACAAACATTGTCCATATACTAGGGAACTGCACACAACATGCACAAATTTAATTTGAATAGACACCTATGTTCCATTCATCCATCATATTCAGATTTGTACAATTATCACACAATAATTTACAGACCTGAAATTGATCTCAAACTGATTTCACATAAAAGGATTTACATTTGCGTCAACAAATTCCCAAAACATATATGTAACATTATGTCCATGAAACTAGTTGCATACGAGCTATTCACTTCTTATCCAAACACCACTTTGAGCAAGTCTATGAGTTGACAAGGGTGAAGGAGATATCTATTGGGATTTGGTTTCTCACTCAATCTCATTAGTAAAACACAAATTTTACTATAGTTACCCTATTGTTACCCCAAGCATCTAAACTAACCTGGAAGCAATGATGGGGATCTTCCTCTCAGTGAATCATAACATGAGCACATCCTATATCTTTTATGTTGCATAGTCCATTAAAAAATTGATGCATGCTCATTCTAATCCGACAATATTGCATACCCAATCATTTTCATTCTAATCTAACAATGTTACAAACATCATTTTACACAAAAAGATATCCTACCATGTAGAATCCATTGCATTCTTTTTTTCAACAACAAATGCTTGTGTTAAATATTTGATAGAAATTATCTTATCAATATGCGTACAATTCAAAATGAATTTGATAGTAGGTATTTTGTAAATAGTCAACACAATAAATACAAGGCCTAAATGTTATAGGGTTTCTTGTGTTGGCTATACCAATGGTTTCATGTAATAAAAAAAAATCACTTTAGTCCTCATATGATCCAAATATATATTTGTTTGTGAAGGAAGGCGCAATATGGGTTAATCACCATGATGCATAAAATTTAGCATTTGTCATCATTTCCCATAGACAAATACAACAACCTGAAATAAACATTACCTCTATAACTATGTTTGATTCCATGTGCCTCAGATCTTAAACAAGTTCTTTCAAATTATGACAATTGTTTGTATACAACCAAAATTGAAATCTGAAAACTTTGATTCCTACAAAACTTGAGCATTGCTGAGAATAGTCTACATTTGGAGAATCAAAATAAATTCCCACATTTCCTTCCCCTACACTTTGGGTAAAATCGTTTTCCTAAGAATGTTCTTGTTGTATGATATTTTATGACATGTTGTTCTTATGATAACAAATGGTAGTTAGCAAATGGTTATTTTATTCATAAGAATTTGATGATCTGAAATAAGTATGATAGTAGGAGGTAATTGCATATGGTTTTAGGTTCCTTATGATGACATATGTTCATATAATAATGACATTGTTGTACGTGACATGTTTTCTCTTTTTGATTCCCTTTATAATAAATGAGTGGATTGTGTAATCTAGCCATACCTTGATTCTCATGTTGTTATAACACGTGTTCGCATATTTCCTGGTGGAGTAGCCCTCTAACAAATGGGGAACCACCTTTTAAGAAAATAATGGCATTGTTGTGATAGTATTCTTTCACATGCTAGCTAGTATAACATTTATTATTTTGTAATTTCATTACATAGTTCTATCATTGTCATGACGATGATTTTTATGTTTCATGATGGCATGTGGTAGCATGTGGTTCCTTGATATTCATGATCATGATGTTATATTCTCATGATGGCATGTGCTAGCATACAGTTTCTTAATGTTCATGTTGATGATATATATTAAGATTATAACTATTGCGTTGTTGGCATGATGTGAGGTGGGATTGATAAGAAATCCACCCTGGGCCTGAAAGGCCTGTTCATTCTAGGATTTTGTGGGGGCACATAACCACACATGAGAATGACTATAACAAACACCTTATGGGTTGGGATACAACCCAATAGTTAATTCTATTCCAACGCTATTTTTGCTAGAATTTCATGGCATGAGGAATCTTCCTTGTAGGGGAGGTATATGGAGAAGGACTCTGATGCCTAGAGCTAGTTTCCTTAGGGATGATATGGAGGAGGTTAGGGCTAGCCTTTCACGATGTCTGGGGTACATTGGGGTACTGTATCAGTAACCAAGATAAATGGGTGACTAGATGAGACCCAAATTTCAACTAATGTCAATGAGATCACAATAGATACTAGAAGTCGAAGAGTGGCTTAGCGTGCTTAGCACGAAAACTAGCTGTGATGACTTTTTAATCCTACTGTATGATCCACGAACATGTTATACTAGAGAGATCATGCCATGGAGAACAAGACCATCCGAATTGTTGGTGTGGAGGGTTATGGAGGTTGCTCTCGGATGGTATGATTCTCAAAGAGACAGAGCGTAAGGAATAGGGGAGCTTATGAAGTATTATACTTCTATGTTATTTTGTTAGGTTTTACTTTATTGTACTTTATTTAATTTTATTTTTTCTATGACTTGATTGATACATGAATGTGTAGTGAGATTGATGCATAATTGTGTGAATGATTGCATATTAGATTCTAGCAACTTATCCAGAACATATCGTAATTAGGGAATTATGATTATATTAGTGAAGGTGAAAGATTTTTGCGTGATGGTTTCATTCACATTTTTTTCAACTTCACAATAGTACTAGTTATATATTAAATTGGTATTAAAGTAAGCTTTGTATTGTTGTGTGGGGATTATAACTTCGAGACCAAGTTTTTTGAAGGGGGGAAGTATGTAACACCCCAATTTAAATAGGAATAATTAGATAAAAATAAGTATGATTAGCTTATTTTTAACAAGACCAACTTATAAATAGAGATTGCATTAATTATAGGATATTATCTAAAAGGGATTAGTTAAATTAAGTAGGATTAAGTGCATGGGTAACCACTTGTCACCCATGCAAAACTTAGCAATAAGTAAAAACAAATAAATTAATTATTGATAATGGATTAAAAGGGGGGAATCTTGGGAGGAGAAGGGGCCTTTTTCTTCTTCTTCTTTTTTGCACTGTTAGTCGGTTTTTTTTTTATGTCTTGTTTGTGATTGGTTATATGGGTTAGGTGGTTTTTATGGAGTTTAGGTGGTTTTTATGGAGTTCTACTGGTATTTTTTGTTATTTTTTTATCTGTGTTATAGATTTGGTTAGTACTAGAGATGTTTTGACAATATGACTATGTAATGGGAAAGGAGGAATGGTTTGGAGGCTTGAGGAGTTGTGAGAGTTTGAAGAAGAAATACTCTATCATCTAGACTTAATTGATAGGGGGATCGGAGGACTCAACAGTTGTTGAGGAGTTAGGTTGAGAGGAGAGTAGTCTCCTCAAACATTGTTGTGCTTTCTGGCTGGTTTCTCTTGCATTGTCTTTTGTCAAATACATTATGCTCTCTTACTTATTCACTATATAGTTAAATCAAATGTAAATTTAATAGTGATTGATATAAAATGTGACTATGCTCTCTTACTTATTCATTATATGGTTAACTCGAATGTAAATTTAATAATGGTTGATATAAAATGTGACTTTAGAATCACTAATGAATTGAATAATGGATTTTGAGGGGAATATGATTTTGGCATATAGTAATCTAACTAATCAATGGTAACCATAACCACTTTCCCATCATGAAGAAAATGAATAATCTATACCACTTTCCACGCTTAAACCTTGAATAGTCATATCGTGCATAGTCCCATGAGAGAGCTTCCAAATATTAGGCTTCTCGAGACTTTGACTGTTAGACATTTGGTAGGGTTGGGACTCAAATTTCTTGCGTGTGACTAGAGCTAAAGTGTCGTCGTGCCAAACCACTAGAGACCACGCTTAACACATGTGCCAACTAAGTGACTTTGAGCGTCACATCATTGACATAGTTTGATGCGCCACATGAGAAACTACTGAGATGACACGTTGGGTGATACACATGATCATGTTTCACAGACATAAGCTGGTGAAATAAGAGCATTGCTAACTCCAAAAAAGAATCGAAGAAGTCGTGGGTAGTAGGTGAAAGGACAATACTAAAGCACTAGCACTAGCTCCAATTCCAATAAAAAAAAGTCTTGAGTTTGCTCTTAGGAATGGCATAGAGTTCACTTGTTCGTTGTTATCGTTAAGTCACTTCTTAATATATGAAAGCTGTTTTTTTGAAAGGAAAATGACAATTTTTTATTTATAAAACATTTTAAATCAATATTTGATTACATAATCAAGTCTCACTTCTTAATATATGAAAGCTGTTTTTTTTCACAAAGGAAAAGGACGATTTTTTATTTATAAAACTATTTTAAATCAATACTTGATTACATAGAGTAGACAAAGTATCATTAAAACTTTATTAACAAATTTTCAACATCAGGCTCGTAAAGGAGCTATCCAGAAACACCTCTTATCCAAGAGTAAAGAGAATACAATCAGTCTAAGTTACCTCTTCATACTTGTTCTTTGACATAGTACTCCTAATGAGAGCTTCAAAAATATACAAAACAAAAAACTAGATAAGCCAGTAAATCAGTAAAGACTCAATATGCCTAAGTTCACAATGCATCCCTCAAATCTTTCCTCCCAAACAATCTTTCCTCCCCTAAGACCAATGGCCTGCTTCGAGAGGTCATCCGCTAGGCAGTTATATTCCCTATAAATGTGATAGAAGTGGAGGTTGTTGAAAAGACAAAAAAAGGCCCTTTATGTCACGTCCCCTCCCGTCCGAGAGGACGCGACTACGGCACTGTTGCTATCATTTAACCGGGAAAGCTAAGCCCCATGGACATAAACAGAAAATTGCATTGAAAATAAAAACATACACAGAAGCATAATGCATGCAATCTACATCGGAAGCAATACATTTTATTCAAAGCATTCATCATGTTCATAATTCATAAAACAAGCAGCATTAATCATGTTCAACCATTCAACATGTTCATGATAAATTATCAATTAAATACATTGCAGAGATTAAACACACAAGAATACATATCTTGAAAAAGAGTTGTCCCACAATCATCTATGTCACTACAACGTTCCACCCAACCATAGGCTATAAATGTAAGTCTATTTTTTACTTTTTATATATTATTAAATAAAATAAAATAAATTTCTTTATTTTACTATTTACTTTATGAATAAAAAGCAAACTTTTAACTAATTGGAAATGGTTTTAGATATTATTTTAAATCTAAATTCATACATTACATTTAAATAAAAATTATCTTTATTTTTATTTTATAATAATTCAAAGTTGAATATTTATACCCTCCCATTGAATGTTTTTGTAAGGAGATAATATTCTAATATATTTTAATCGTACTTGACACAAAACTGAAAACTTACTCTATACATATAGTCACAAATATAGGGACTATAACTTACTCACAAATATAGCCACAAAGAGTCTACCTTATATAATCAATGAGGTGGATGGTAATCTTGATTTTATTGTCATTTCCATGTGCTAAGGGATAAGTTAAATCATCCAATTTGTGTTAATGTTTCTTTTTTTCTCTTGTTTCTTTTTTCCCATGCTTTTTTAATTATTTTTATTTTTATATTTTTTTTTTGGAAACTTTTAGACTTATCCTATACCCATACCCACCTTCCCTACTTTGGCCTGTTCCAAAAACTTGTGCAACATAAGTTAAATCATAGGATTTGTGTTCATGTTTCTTTTCTTCTCTATGTTTCTTCTCTTCTCATGTTTTTTTAATTATTTTATTTTTATATTTTTTTAATATATATTATTGACTTTCCCAACCTAACTTTTCCTACAAATTTGAGGGAAACTTATAAACATATCCTATTCATACCCACCTTCGCTCAGTTCTAGATTCCAAAAACTTGTGCAACCTAAGTATTTGAGAGTATTTGCCAAAAATATGAAGTATAAAAAATATTGATCTAGATTATGATTCAATTTGGCTCCATTTGCAATGCAATTATTAATACAAGAAACCTACCAAATTCCGCACAATAAGTTAGCAAAAATGCAATTAATAATACAAGAAACCTGCCAAATTGTGCACAATAGTAGCAAAATTTTATCAACAACTATGCAAATTTACTAGAAGACGAACCTATCAACAACCCTGCAAATTTACTAAAAGACGGGGCAAATAATTGTTCAATGGCGATGTAGGTTGTGCAAAACTCGAATTAATGTGACGATGATCCATCGAAGGGCTCGAATCTCAGCTCTCTTCTTTGCTCAAACGGGTAGTCCAATAATTTTTTATTTCCTCTTTGTAATCCTCATTTATTGTATGTGAAATGAATTGTTACATCATCATCATGAAATGAATTGTTACATCATCGTAATAATATAATAGTAGTGTTTAGATAATATTATTATTTATTTTCTTATATGTTTATTTGCTTTTGCAATAGTGATGTTGACTATGGTTCTTATTGGAATAGAATATTTTGCAGTCCTTCTTCTCTTAATGATAGGAAATTTTGGCTTTTGCATTTTTTGAATTTTTATTTTTCACAATTTTGATGGGTAATTATTTTTCAGTTCACCAAATATAAAATATATTAAATTTTTAGAAGTTAAAATATTTTAAAAAAAAAGTGTCTAAATATTTTATAAACATTTTAGCAATGAATAAGATTGGTCTTTTAAATAGATATGAATCCTTAAAATTTTCCCATTCACGATCTTCTATTTTTTCTCTCAATTTGGCTCATAATACCGCTTTAATGATAACGAATCTCCTGAAATCAATCAATATTCAAAAAAATAGATAAAAACAGAACAAGAAAAACTTCTCCATTGTGCCCAGGATACACTTAAGTTGTGTTTTTTTCATACAAATTCAACTATGTTGATCTTTTCAATCATGGTTATGTTTTACGGCTATAATTGTATATCAATATTTCAAAGTCTTCCACATTATTGTAACTATATAAGCATCTATAATCTTATATTTGATTATGCTGAGAACAGATTAAAAATAAATATAATGTGTAATTTGTTGATGGCATATAAGGTGCATTCTAGACGTATGATGAAAAATATTAATCCAGATGATAATTCTATTTCACTCTGCTTGCACTGCAAATATTGATAACAACCTTCAAGAAAACAGAAACAGAAAACCTGCCCAATTCCACACAACGCTGGCAAAATCCTATCAACAACTCAACAAATTTTTACTAGAAGATGGGGCAATAATTGTTGAATAGCAATGCATGATCTGTAAAGCTCGAATTAGTGTGATAGTGATCCTTTGAAGGCTCAGAGAAACTAATGGGTATTCTAGTGATTATTTATTTCCTTCTGGAATTCGAATTCTCATTTATTGTATGTGAAAGTAATGGGTATTTTTGTGATTAACTGTTTCCTTCTGAAATTTTTATTTAGTGTATGTAAAATGAATTGTTATATGAAGTCAATGAAGTGGGGTCCAATCGGTGGGGGAAGGTGGTTTTCACCCAGCCCACCAGGGATCCATTCCCACCGAGACATTGGCCCGCTGTGATAAGGTTCAAAGGATAGGCGCCCCCTGGATAGACTACCACCCCTTGTCAGGATTGGAATCGGGACGTCTCGGTCCTTGCTGAGTCACAAGTTTCTGGTATATCCTGGCTTGCGGGCTGCCGGTTTATACCTTAGGGGTTATAGTGGCAGCAACGGATTTGATCCTGGACTACCACCCCTTGTCAGGATTGGAATCGGGACGTCTCGGTCCTTGCTGAGTCACAAGTTTCTGGTATATCCTGGCTTGCGGGCTGCCGGTTTATACCTTAGGGGTTATAGTGGCAGCAACGGATTTGATCCTGGGCCTAGCCCAGACAAGTTTGACAAGTTACCGATTCCCCTCGAGCTAAAAAAAAAAAAATGAATTGTTATAGAAGAAGAATATATTATGATTATAATATAAGTGAGACTTTTATATAATGTATAGTTATATGGAGATTTGACTTAAAGACTTTTTGTTTATAATTTACTCTTTTTTTTTTTTCAAAGAAAAAAAATCATAAATATTTTATTCACATTTTGGAGATGGCCCTAAAGTCCATTATACCAAAAAAAACCAACTAAAAAGTTGACATTACAAAACAAATAATTGTCTCATGTAAGAGCACAATATACCTTTAATCCAAAATCTGAACCAACTATAAGTTGTCAATACAAACAGAAAAACTGCCTAAAAAAGCAAGAAATCCATGTTCATGAAAACTATGAAGTTGAACTTCACAGGTCCATATATCATCAGCAAATGTTGTCATAAAGATTGACCAGAAATAGGTCACTTCTATTCAATAAGACATCCAAATATTGCAATATATGTCTTAGCCCCAAAAGATAACACCAAAAATCCGCTTAGATCGGCCTTGAGCAAGAAATGGCTTATTGATGACTCAGGAGCGACTCCCTCAATCCACGCAGCTCTATGCTATCGGATTCCGACCGCACCAGAAAGCTCGCAAGATCAAGATCGACACCCTCAAACCAAGAGTCAAAAACGAGTCCAAGAATCGTTGGTTCCTCCGCATGCAAAAGGCTCCTCAGGATCGACTCCCTCAAACCACGCAGCTCTATGCTATCGGATTCCGACCGCATCAGAAACCTCGCAAAGATCAAGATCGACACCCTCAATCCACACAGCTCTATGCTATCGGATTCCGACCACACCAGAAACTTCGCAAGATCAGGAGACCAAGAATCGACGGTTCCTCCGCATGCAAGAATATGCAGCTCAATGCTATCGGATAATTTACTCAACTACTTGAGCTAGCCCACCTTGCTATGATTTTGATAATCAGTTATTTATATTATGAAATGTTATTTACTTTTACAGCTATAACGTTGAGTGGGCTAAAAATCTGTCATTCTCTTAATAATAATATTCTTATTCTTAGTTTGTCCCACAGTACCATCTCTCTTAAGATCTTAAAGATAAAATCGTTCACTAATTAGTAATATTTAAGCTTGATGGGACGAATTAAGAAATTTGGATACGAAACAAAATAAGAAGAACTCCTTCATTTTGCTCAACAAATTAACCTTAGGCTGTGTTTTTTCAGACAGATTCAAGTATCCTGAATTTTCTTTCATTTTAATGTTTTATGACTATAATTGGACATCAAGATTTCAAAGTCTTCAACATTGTTGTAAGTATAAAAACATCTCTAATCCTATATTTGATGACTCTGAGAATAGATTAAATAAATATAATGTGTAAACTGTGGATTGCAGATAGGTTGCATTCTAGATGTATAATGAAAAATATTGATCCGGATGATAATTCCATTTCACTCCAATTGCACATCAAATATTAATAACAGCTTTCAAGGAAACATAAAACCTGCGAAATTCCACCCAACGCTAATCCCATCAAGGATTCTGCAAAATTACCAGAAGATGGGGCAAATAATTGTTGAATATAAATGCAAGTTCTGCAAAGCTCGAATTAGTGTGACAATGATCCTTCAAACGCTCAGAGATCGGCTCTCTTTTATGCTCAAATGGGTATTCCAATAATATTGTATTTCCTCATGGAATTCTTGTTTATTGTATTCTTGTTTATTGTATGTGAAATGAATTGTTACAGAATAAGAATATATTCTTATTATTATACCGTTTTGATAATCTGTTCTAAGCTTTTATGCAAAAAGTGTATAATATTTCTATTATGTCTTATCATTATATTGTGCACTTTGTGGTTAATTAGGAGGGTAAATCACAATTCCACACATAATTTCGTTATTGTGAACTTTTTCTTACACTATGATGTTGCTATTGAAAGTCACTTTCACATAGTGTAATGTCAATCACATACTCTAATCAGTCTTCCATGAATTACCAAAATGTGAACTTATAGATGCTCAATCCCAACTTGCATTTAGATTTTTGGTTTTAGAGTGTATGTGATTTGCTTGTACATCAACTTCTTCATT
>LPNX010869010.1:215087-247796 GCA_001517045.1 Pseudotsuga menziesii | reverse complement strand
CAATATATTAATTTATAACAATGACATCAAGTAATGTAAATGCAAAACCAACATGATTATCCTGCAAACTTAAACCAGCCCTAGCAAGAATAAGAATAGCACAGTCTAAGCTGCTCGCGGCCATGACCATTACATTGGTGCGGTCATTAAATACGGGCACCCACGACAATCCTTCGCGCAGAGGACACCAATCAGCGCCATTGCTCATTATACCCGTAAAGCTTCGAATAATGACCGCGGCACGGCCCTAGGGCTTCACGGTGGCCAGCGATGGCGAACGCGCAGTGCGAAGGCTACGACTAGGGCTCGCGGAAGAGGAAATCAAACGGCCGGACATCTATCATGGACAAACTGCGAAAAAACATCTCCCCCAAATGCTTCAAAGTCCACATCGCAACAAGAAAAAACCAGGTGCAGGCGGCATAACGGCCGCCTGCACCTTGTCTTCCCCCTTTTTCTATGGATGAACCAAAACGCGGAGGTAGATGAAACTCGGCTTTATAAAAGGGAAAAACCCCAATCCCTCCAACGGCTAAAAACTATTCCCCCCAATAAGATATGACGCGGGCGCAACTGCTGGGGAGAACGGAACTACCAACCCTAGCCGCGGGTAAAGAAGAAACCGTTTACGAATAACGACAACAACAGGCCGTAAAAACTTCATTATTTTCACCCCAAGTAACCCAGCCAAAACTTTGAAAAGAAGGGCTTAAGCTCCTACCTGGCAGGATTGCACGAATGAATAGGTGACAGCGATGGAGTCCTTGACCAACAGCTGGCCGCGGGTACCGGTACAAAGCTCCACACAACTCGCTAGCTCGACAATGCGACAGCTCGGACGCGATAAAACAATAATAAAAAAAACAACCACGCGCCCCGTATATATAAAAAACTAGCACGCGCGACGAGTCAGATCAGTCGGGCCAGATAAGAAAGTCTCGGCGGGCGGCTCAACTTATCTACGCCCGCAACGGCGGGACACCTTCTTTACTCCACCACCCGCATCACCAAACAAAGGCATACGCTTTAACACGAGGTCGGGCGGCAACGGATTCATTTGTCGGGCGAACAGGAGTTTGGCGACCTCCGCAACGGCGGGTGCATCGCGGAAGCTAACCTTCTCCATGGCGCCGACAAACGAAGTCGGCCATAAACCGTAACTCTCCATCTTTCTTTGGACCGCAACGGCGGCAAGGGCAGAATTCGTCCCCCTCTGACACGATATTAAGAACACGCCCGCAACTGCTATATGACAACCAAGATAGGAGGCAGGCCCGCAACGGCGGGGTGGACAAACAACCGGGTTCTTGCAGCCACCCGCAACGACGGGGCGAGAAACAAAGGTCGGGTTTCGAAAGCCACCCGCAACGGCGGGGCCAAGCTCGAAAATGAAGTTTCGGAAGCCACCCGCAACGGCGGGGCGGAAAAGATAAAGATGAGTTGAAAAGGACCCACAACGACGGATCGACCAAAGACGAAACCTCCCGATCCAAGAAGATTTTGCAATGAAAACAAGTAGAAACTCAATTTAAAATGAAAAACATGAAAATATTGAGAAACCAGCTAAGTGAAAGCGCTCAAATTCCATGCAGGCACTTCGAAATCCATAAGTTGAACTCAAAAGGATGAAAACAAGAAAAGGACTGAACTAATCCAAAGCAAAGGAGGGTCCAAATTTTTTTAGAAATTTGGGAAAATTGTTACAGCTGCAACACCTCCATTACCTCATTGGAGTGTTATATAACGAACCCCTTGGATACATTAAAGAGGAGGAATTTAAGAGCAAAGAAACTATAGTCCCTTTTTACCTTAGTTTGCTTATACTTGAGTGTGCATCCCTTTGTCCCTTTGGAGCACTTTGTGTTCTTCCCAAGCTTGCATTTGCTTAGTGAGATTTCTATCGAGAGATGGAGGATTGAGGTGGTGGAGGCTTAGGTGGAGGACTCAGTTTATTCGGTTCGTAGATGTGCCGACCAAGGTTGTCACTATTGTAATCTCTGATTTTATTAATAGAAATATCTTTTCCTGTCCAATTATGTGCATTTGAATATGAACATTGAATCCATGGATGTATTTAATTGGTTTTACATTATTGAATATATATGCTAGAGTAGGTCTAGCACAATATTATATAGCATGCTTGTCTTGTTTGTTGTTGTTGAAAGAAAATTGCTAGCGCAAGCGGGATTGGAAAAAGCTCAACGAGGATCTACTTCAACCGTCTGGAACAAGGTATGATTCGGTATCCCTTAGTGCTAGATGTTTGGTTTCTCTTGCATATTGGGGAAAGATTGATTTCTAGTGTCAAGCTATCTATTGTGGTACCCCCAAGCCATAGGAAGTTTCTCTCTATAACAAGTGTCATAGGTACTATGATAATGTTGTTAACTAAGCAGTTTAGGGGGACAAAAGCTTATGATTCTCATCTTACAGGTAAGTCTTATCAATACGATTCAGGGATTGTGACAAGGTTGAAGGTACATAGTTCATTATCATGGTGATGATGAAATTTTCATTTAACAATGTATGTGGCAACCATTAGTACCCACCAATCAAATTTGAGGCAGTTGATTGTAAACTATATTGTTGAATATGAACTATGTGTCCAAATAAGGGACAAACTGTAGCAGCATAATTTAGAAAAGAGGTATGAAGGCTACCATTTGAAAGGAGACAACATTCTTGTTTATACAAATAGATTTTACATTCCAAGTGTGGCAAATTTGAGGAGGAGTGTTATGGATGAAATCCATAAAATGCCATATTTCAGTCATCGAGGATACCAAAAGACAGTTGCTATAGTGAGGAAGCAATCTTTTGGGTCGGAAATGAAAAAGGACATCGTTGAGTATATTTCTAAGTGTATGAAATGTCAGCAAGTGAAGGTTGAACATAAACACCCAGTATGTTTGTTGCAACCTTTTCCAATTTTAGAATGGAAATGGGAAGTGATTTCCATGGATTTTATTACAGGTTTTCCAATGATTGTTAAGCAACATTCAATCATGGTTGTAGTGGATGAATTATCAAATATAGTGCACACTATATCGTTTAAATCCACATATAAAACTGATGCCATTGAAAATATTTTCATGAAGGAATTTTCTTGGTTGCATGGTTGGCATAAGGCAATACTTTCAGACAAGAATACTAAGTTTCTTCAACTTTTTGGAAAAATGTTTTTGCATATTTGGGCACACAACTGAACGTTAGCATTTCCTACCATCCACAAACAAATGGGAAAATGGAAAGAGTAAATAAGGTGCTTGAATACATGCTTCACATGTATGTGATGGATAAACCATCCAAGTGGGAAGAGTATCTACACTTGGTAGAGTTTGCATATAACAATGGGAAACGAACATCATTGGGAATGAGTTCATTTGAAGCTTTGTATGGAATAAAATCCACGACACAAGTTACTTGGGATAATATAGTGAACAAAGTTATACTTGGGTCATAATTTCTTAAGGAAATGGAGCATGAAGTTGCAAAGATTAGGCAAAATTTAAAGGCCTCCCAAGATAGACCAAAAAACTATGTAGACGAGAATAAAGTGCATAGGGATTTTCATGTTGGGGATCATGTTTACCTCATATTTAGGCCAAGGAAGATTTCCTTGAATATTGGAAGTTGTGCCAAGTTGTCACCAAAATATTATGGGCAATTTGAAGTGATTGAGAGGATAGGTCCGGTTGCATATAGAATTGCATTGCTTGCTAACACTAAAGATAATAATATTTTTCATATTTCTTTTCTTAAGAAATATGTACATGATCCTAACCATGTGATTGATTGAGATACGATCTAGGTTGAACCCGAGGGAGAGTTCTAAACTAAGCCACTAAGCATCCTAAACAAGAAGGTAACATTCTTTGGAACTGATCCATCAGATATGTAAAGGTGCAATGGAAGCACTCCAGTTCCAATGAGGCTACGTGGGAGATGGAGGATGCCATGAAAGAGGCATACCTTTTCTAGTTCTAAATTTTGATCGAACACCTAGGATGATGTTATTCCAAGGGGGGGGGGTATGTAATGTCCTCGATTTTGACTTGGAATGTATGCAACCAAAATTATGTAAATGACGTAAATATGCTAGTATAGATTCATAGTGCGGATCTCAAGGCCAAGGCTCGACTAGTGAATGGATAGGCATGTATGATGTAAATATTATTACTTGGACCATATGGTTGGCTTGTCATGCTAACTCGAAAACATATGTAACTATTATGTGCATAAATAATAAAATGGTCCAAAATGGTTGTGTGAAGAGCACCAAAGGGACTATGATTCCACCAGAGGGGAAGAGGAAAGAGTCGACATCCTATGGGAAACTAAATCCTTATTACCAAGTGCCAGCCTTAGAACTCACCCAAATTCTGTCATGAGCCTTAAATAAGCCAATTATTTCCTTTCTTGACTATTTTACAATCATTGAATGTAGGTGTGAAATTGGTGGGAGAGCCACTCCATGTAGTTATGGATTCATGGGGCTGACTACACTTGGGTGGCAATTTTGCCAGCTACCAAGAGTCCTTCCATTTTAAAAATCCATGTCATTTTTCCTCACACCATTTTTTCCCATACCTCTTGGAGTCAATTAGGGGATCCACACTCTCTCATTCACACATTTTTTCATCATCCACACAGATAGATCTTCACTACATGAAACTCTATAATTTTGTTATCCATGACTGCCCAGGAAATTTGAATTGAGGGATAGAGTTGTTGATTTAGAAGGACAATCAATGGTTATGGGTGAGCAGAAAGGTTGGGAAAGCTAGGAAACCTTTCCCCTTGGTATTTTTCTATGCATAGATGCTTAATAATCCACGTATTAGGCCATAGGTGGTTCTCCTGAAACATTTAGCATATCAGTCTTCTGCTATGCATCGTTGAGGATGCTTATTATGCTAATTCCATAGTTAGTTAACTTAATTTAATCATTAATTAGGAAATCTATCCTAAAGTTAGCTATGGTTATGCCATGATTTTTATTTGTGTATTTGTGTGACGTAGCGGAGTGGTATCGGGGGACATGACATCAAGAGATTGAAGAGAAAATGTAAGTGATTAAAGGAAGATTAAAAGAATCACGTGATCGAAAAAAGTGAGATGCAAATTCTCATAGGATAGATAGATTTATGAAGTTGGGGGCAAAGTGTATTTACGTGTAAGACAACAAAAATTTTTGATTAAATTTGGGAATGGATCCAAACTATTGCGAATATTTGTACGACCATTTCTAGTCACTAAAAAAGTGGGACATGTGGTTTTTCGATCAATTGCTACCATCTTTCAAACACATGCAAGATGTTTTCAATGTTCTATTTTACATCATTATTTGTCAAATTCTTCTCGTGTTATAAATTTGAATAGTTTAAATGTTAGATATGAGGGGCCTTGAATATCAATCCAATCCACACACTAGACTGACACACTCAACAACTTTGACATCATTTGGTTGAACACGTAAAGGTCCGGTGAGATAATTATAGACTTATAATTACATGGAATGATGCAATTGATACACATCAATAGTTTCTTTATTTAGTTTAGAACTTTAGAATGAAGTCTTTTTTTAAAGGGTTTCTAAGTAGCGCCCTCCTTTGTCTAAACATCATTATACTAAGACACATATTAGTCATTCTTTTTTAAGGAATGACTAGATTAAATATTAGACTTATGTTTCTAGATAACTCTAGAATTTGATTTAATGAGTTCCTTTTATTAATGGTTGTTTTGTTAACATGTTTTACAATGCTACATTTGATAAGTATGGTAGGAAGGCCACTCGTTTATGAAAACAACAAGTTGTGTTAAATTGTAAAAGACTCTGGATTGAGTCTGGCTTAAACATATCATTGTGATTTATGAAGTTAATTGTTATAGTACTTTATTTGGATATATTGATGGGTTGTCTCTATGTGTAGATATAGGATATATTTGTCAATTTAGCCTACACCTAGATAACGAGGCTATATGTAGGAATTACTAGGTAATATTGGGAGAGGTGAAGCAATGTCCCTACTTGTTGGATTCAATCTGTTAAACCCAGGGTTCAACTTATATGACCAACAAAAACCCCATATGCACTGAAATTTTCAATACTTTGCAGACAAAGTAAGGTACCACCTGAGATGTACATAAGAAATTACATGAAAACCTGAATCACATTTGCGCAAGGAGGGATGGTTTAGTCTCACTCAAAATAATGTCAATTATATCTAAGCATTCAACACGGTAATTCATACAGAAGCATTTATCAGCTAATTGAAAAATGTTCCATAAAGATTCATTGACACAAACATTGTGCAAAAATAGATTTTAACATAACCTTCATTCTATTGCTTTGGTAAAAAATTGGTATCACCATAAAAATCTATACTACTTTAGCTCAATAGCTTAAACTTCTGCATATATTTCTTCTTACAGTCAAAACAGACTTACATAACTATCAAATTACCACAACTACCAAGTCTAGCCATATGATCCTCCCATAGAAAAACATAACACCCTTTCAAACCCCATCCATTTACAACACTAGGTCTTATATAGGCTAAAGTTTACAAAACTACAAAACTATCTATTGGCATGCAGTTCTAACTAAAATCAGGGCACAATGCAACTTCTTGCTATTGGTGCATAATTACAATGTCACTTCCTGGCTTGGCACACAGTGTAACTTCTTTTTATTGGCGCATAATTACAATGTCACTTTATGGCTTGGCGTGCAATTACTACTCCAAACTTGGACACCGACAGGCCCCCGACACTAATATGTGGCTCATCCTGAGCCACTTGCCAATCCTTAAAGATCATTTGTGTTAGGGTTAACCTTGTCTCAGGAATGAGTCAAGGGTGGTTTAGGTATAACACATGGTTTTGGGCACATGGTTTCTCGTAGCCCATGGTATTGGCCCAAGGTATTGCATGTAAATAAGCATTTATAAGGCTTGAGGGGATTTATTATAAAGTGGCCTGGAGGTGAATGGTGGCTAGCTCACTTGGTCCAACCTGGATGATTTAGGTCAAGGTAGATAATAGATCTATTATAATGGTTTTTCTTGGTTTTGGGTTTTGCACGTAATCATCGTGTGTCTATTGTTATGTGGTTGCTTTGGATTGTATTTTGATTATTTTATTCTTGCTAATATATTGGTTTGTTCAATCATGGAAATTCTTGGTGATAAGCGTATAAAATACTCTGCCTTAGATCATGTTGTGTTCTTTCTCCAAAGATAAACTTCTTCGTGCCATGGAGAACTTTGACCAAGTTCAGATATCTAAACTAAAACATAATGTGGCAGTAAATTCGGGAGACATTTTCTCCCAATTGTTAGTCTATCTTCTTCTTTCTAGATGAACATACCAACTATGCGGTATGAAATCCAATGTATGGAAGAACCGGTGCACCCATTGATTGCGCAATACACTCTTCATCTTCCATCACTGCTGAAAAAACTTCAGGTGTTCTTTATGATCCTTTTTTCCTTTGAATTTATTAAGAAGCTCCAGATCTGAAGTAGATGGGAACCTCTCTGTGGTACATTGCCTGACAACTTCCTAGCTGCATAGTTCTCCCTTGTGTGTCTTCCACCATCGCACATGAATTTCTCGCGTGAAATCATCCATGTTTTTACTTATAAGTCCTTGCATTTGTTCGAGGAAATCATATACCTTCTCTATTCCATCAAACACTAGTGGAGCATGTAGATTTGACCCAATCAAATGGATAAAGTTTGCGTATGCATCTACTTGTGGACATCTCATACAACTAGGTGTGCTAGTGTTCCATTACATCATGTGAATCAATATCAAATGAATGGGCACTTTTCCAACTAATATCTCCATACACCATGGGGTTTATGTAATATTCTTTTGGTGACATTGTATATGTTCTCTATCCCCACACCATTAATTCCATATTGAATTATTTATGTATACTGTTCTCCTCTGGTAGCATCCAATGGAGCAACGATGTGCATTTCCTTTAACTCAAATGATATTCTTCTTTCCTTTAAGTTCAAAATAGAATTATTCTCGAATTTCCAATTGATCCACAATAGAGCTAAGTAGGGATCAAAATCCTCCAGTATCTAGATCACTTGAAAATCTTCTATTGTCTTTACACCATCCACATTAACTTCTACGTTAGTTAGCTTTTCGATGGGGAAAACTTTGTATTGGTTTTCTAACCTGAGTGTATGGGTAAACAAATGAGCTTTGGTTTACCCATCAAATCCTAGGTCTTCTTAGGAAGAATATTTACATGTGTTCCTAGGTCCAACATTAAATCTTTCATTTCAAATCCTCCTAACTCAAGATATAGCATGAAATCCTTTCTGGTTCTTCTCCTCTTTCCTACCCTTTGTGCATTCCTTTCAAAAAGTGCACAAATATAGGTTCTTCAACTTCATTAGACATTAGGAACTTTGCAAGCATGTTTGTTACTTTATTTACAACATGTGGATCATTCAATATATTGACACAACTATGTAGAAAGGTACTTATGGGATCTTCTTGGTGAGTTTGGTACATCTTTCTAGGTTTTTCTTTTTCATTCTCTATGGCCTTACGCTATGTGGACCTATTCTGCTCTTCGGCTCGCATACTATACAGTATTTCTTCGTTGCATAGTCACCTTCTATGATCTTCTTCTTTGCAAAACCTACACAATTGCTCCTCTCTATGCAGGTCTTCCTCTTGTCAAGCAACCTCTTTGACCACTCTTTGTGCCTCACACAGGATTTGTAATTGGTCCTTCGCTTGAAACTTAGGTGAAGGTCCTTCACTTGAAACTTAACTCGATTTGTAGTTGGTCCTTCGCTCAACTGACAAAGTTGTACTGCATTCTCCCGCTAGATCTTGGCTTGTTAGAGTGCCTCCTTGTGTCAGTATGTTCACATGTGCTGGAAATTTTCCATTGTTATCGTTTCTCAATTCAGTAGTGACCGTGTTACATCAACCTCTTTTGTCTTCCCATTTCTTTACTAGGTCCAAGCAATATTCTATCACATGTTTTGTGATATGACAGTATGCACACAATGTGCATGGATCTGTACAAAATCTTTCCAAGTTCCCTAGCTCACCACAATTGAAACAAATCACTTGTCTTCCACTGCTACCATAACCTCTTCTACAACCCCAAAACCCATTGTGCACTGCTCCCTTCTATTCTCCCAAATCAAGTGCCTTACTCTCTTTTGTGCCTTGAACCCAATAGGAATCTAATGTAATATTCTCAGCAATTGTAAAGCATGATAATTATTTACATAATGTCCCACAAAATTACAAAAATTGTAGAATGGTACATGCACAGAGCTTTGATACTTCTGCAGTGTTGGAAAATTGGGAGGCGAGCATCCCCATACGTGAAAAATATCACACCAATTAGACATAGGTGGAGCAGGGAAAGGACTACGTTCTATGGAACCAAGATAATTATTCAGTGTCGGGCACTCATTCTTGTGGTGGCCTTTTGTTTTGCAGAATCCACATAATATGTGTTCTTTGGTCACCTTACCAATGGATAAGTGTTGTAATTGTACTGTCAAATTAGCAAGTTGTGTCTGAACCTACGCCATTCCTAGTGATGCTTTGCCTCGTGGAGTCGCTTCCAGTATGATTGTGATATCGAGGGAATCTACTTGAGTGCCCCCCTTCTGTTGTAACAACAAAATTCTAATATGTAGTAGTAGACCTGCAATGTACCATTCCCATTTCTATACATCCATGATTTTAAAGCTCAAACGGTCCAACAAAATATTGAATCATTGGTCATAGTCCCTTACCGACTTGCCAACTCGTTTCTTAACCTACTTGATCTTAGTAATGCACTAAGACTCATACTTTGGTTTCTAAAATTCCTTCAGAATATCTGCTTTGATTGTGTCTAGTGATCAGGTATTTGCTTTGATTGTGTTTAGTGATTGGGTTTGGGCTATGGCGATAATGGTTTTATATGTCATGTACCAAGTTAGTTCCCTTTCTCTAAACATGGTCTCTAACTGCATGATCTTGGCAGCCTCGTATGTGATATTCTTCATGGCCCATATCGCCTCACAAGTGAACCAATGTTGTTGGGCATTGTCTTTACTTGTCCCATGAAAGGTAGGTAATATTAGGGTTGTATGATGTGGTCACCATTCTTCGAGGTGTAGGAAAATTGGTTCTTGTGTTTGAAACTAGTGGATTATACAACCTTGGTATCAAGAAGAAGAACCAAATTAAAATACCAATGGGTCTTCTTGATTGGACAAAGGGAGCAGGGGAGTAGGGATGAAGTAGGGATGATACCTTGGCATACATCTTTTGACTCTACCGAGTCTAAGGGAGCTCAATTCTGGTTTTGTAGCCTCTTGCAAATTCATGCAAGTACCTTTGTTAGCTTTTATTTCATCTTCTTGCACATGTTCTTGGTTCTTTCTTTCATTCCATCTCTAGGGACTAATTGTTGTTCTCATTGGATCTCTCACTTTCTTCCATGATGCATCTCTTGGTAGGTCTCTCATCCTCTGAGCACTCTTCTTTCCTAGACTTTGCACACCCTTCTGGCATAGATGAACCTGTTGCACACTCTCTTTACATAGTCCCATCTCTAGCATTCTTTTTTCCTCTCCAATCTTCATTATAATCTTATGTCGATTGCTTTTCTTATTTCTTTTTCTTGATTGCTTGCCTTATTTCATCCCTTCTTACATGTCTTATCTCCTTTTGGGGTCGTTGTTCTTTTATATCCATGACTATGCCAAGCTACTGTCTCTCTTCTTCACATCCCACTTCAACAATGCAGGGCTCACATTGTCATATTGTCGAGGTTCATTGTCATTAACCCCTTCTCGATAAACAACATCTTCAACCACAAAGGAATTAACTCCAAGAACCTCTTTCTTGATCCTGCCTCAAACTTTTCTTTAGCGCAGCTATAAGACTTAGTGCCTTTTATAGAAAATTCTATGATATATCCTTCTTTCATGTGCAAGAACCAGAAATCAACATCTCTAGACCATGTGCTATCAATATTTTTGTAGCTCTTCTATCTTCTCTTCAGTCCACACAACTGGCATAGGTGTAGTCTAAGTAGTATTTAAATTGGACTGTCTTTTAACCCATTTGTATATCAAGATAAAAAGTTTGCAAAAGAAAATTTTGTGTAGATCTGATTAAATGTACCTTTCTTTCCAATTTTGAGGTGAAATTTAGAGTCCTCTAGTCTCTTCTTGGGTAAATTCGTCCTCCATTCCTTCCAACCATTCTTCGGCCTTAGCTTTTGAAGGCTTCCACCTCATAGTTTCAACCGCCCTACATAATTCCTATCAAGTCTCGGTAATAGAACCATTGTTGGCTACAGTTTGTCAGACCCAAGGCTCAACTTATATGACCAACAAAATGTTGGACTCACGATTGTCATCCAAAGACCAAAAACCACAGGTTTTAATCTCTACCACAATCGCCAGAGTTAGGAACTCAAGAGGAAGTTAGTCCATGTCATGAAATTCACAAGGAGCATTGAACCCAATGTCCAACAATTCCCCCCTCAATGTGAGCTCGGTAAGTTTCGAACCATTGACCTATTGCTCTAATATCATTTCTTGGACTCAAGATTGCCATTAGACCAAAACCCACATGTGTTAATCCTCGCCACAATCACCAGAGTTAGGATCTCAAGAGGCGCTTAGTCCATGTCACGAAATTCACAAGGAGCATTGAACCCAATGTCCAACAAAAAAAACCCATAGGCATGAGTGTTTTCAATACTCCATGGACAAAGTAAGGACTCACTTGGCAATACTATTTTTTTTCTTTGAGCTACTTAAGATACAAATATGATTTTGATTTTGAAGATTAGGGTTAATGATCTCTTTATAATATGGTAATTTTTTTTAATCTCTAAATTTTCGAAACACCACATTTTCTCTTTAAACATATAAGTAATAATAATTTTATTGTTATTGAACTTTTATCTTCTCTATATATTTTCTCTTTAAAGATATAAGTAATAATAATTTTATTGTTATTGATCTTTTATCTTCTCTATCTATGATATAAATACAAAATACATCCCAATTAATAAATTCATATATATATATTTTTTCAATGAAATTAAGTCTATTTATATATATTTTCATTGAAATTAAGATTTTATCTTGAGATACAGCCTGACCTGAGATCGATGCATTCGATTATACGTCGATGTAGATTAAACCATTAAAATTTATAATGCAAAAGAGAACTCGTGTTCCTATTTTGTTGATTATTTTAGAAAAAAAAAAATTAGCAAAAGATATAACGATAAACTCTTAATATGTTTAAATATCAATGCTTGCCAAACCCTATAAGTCCAGATCGATTTCCAAATGTATATAGCGCTACAGTCCAAATAGGAATCATTTGTGAAGTTAATGTAAGCTATACAAACGACGACAAGTATTATATTGGAAACTCCATTATTGTTGTTCAGATCTTCGAATTAGAGACCATAAAAATCCTTATTACAAACTATCTTTAACCACTTGATTCTTTTGCTCTTTTTCAAGCTACATAAATTTTATATAACAAGAAGGTGCATATTCCAAAGAGCAGATTTTGTGTGGATTGTACCTATTGGGAGACAAATTCAATAAGGGTCGGAAGACTAATAATATAAATAAATACAATACATAAAATATAAATAAATACAATACATATACACTGAATACATATACACTGAAATTGAGAAGTCTAGCATTTATGTGTTCCTTGGATACTGGAAATTAAACCCAACACAATAACCAATAATTATCTAAGTTTTAATAGTTAAAATAAGTATTAAAAATTTTAACAGGTTATCCGAATTACTTACCTGTCAAATACATGTAAAAATGAAAAAAAAGAAAAAAGAAAACGTTCTGTGGAACCATTCTAGTTTATAACTAGATTTATAAAAGATAATATTTAACTAGATTAATAACGACATACTTTCTAGTCAGGTAGGAAAATAGCTGATTCTTACTTTAATTCATATCGAAAAGTCTTTAGAGCAACGACAACGATCATATCATTGGGATTCGGTTCTCCTGGCAACATTCGGTTTTCCTGGTACGGCTACAACCGTTAAAATTGCCTTTCCCAAAATTCCCCGTCTATCTTTGTAACAAGGGTATTATTTCAATTTGCTGAACAGCTTAAACCTTAAACCTGATATCTTTTAGGTTTGTTTTCAAGAGAGATTGAAAAGTATCGAGACTCTAAAGAATACCAAAGACCTACTTGTAACTTAAGCGAGCAGAGGAGTAAGACGAAAATATTGAAGTTAAGCGAGCATTGCATCTCTTGCATACATCTTCAATCTTAGTTTCATCATTTTGTATTCCATGTCAGACCTTACATATTCTGCCGCATCCACCTTATACCATGCATTCATAAGTTACTGTGATTCTGATAATGTCGGGAAAGGCTTGGCCACAGAACTTTACAATCGCCTTTGTGAAGAAGAATTGCGAGTGTTCCCCGAGGTTGATGAAATGTCAATAAAGGAAAAAATTCGAGATTGAAGAAGCTATTCGAACAATCTCCGTGCATATAGCAATTTTCTCTCCTGGTTATGCAGAATCCCGTGTGTGTTTAATGGAGCTCGTACTTATGTTAAAGACCGGGGCAACCATCATTCCGGTCTTCTACGATATCAAGCCTTCGGAACATCGGAGCGCAGAGGACAATGGACTATATGCTAAGCCCTGGGCTGGATGGAAAATACTGGAAGTGTTAACTCAGAACTTATTGAAAAATGGAGGAAGGCGCTTTCTGAAGTTTCATACAAAAATGGTTTCGAACTGGAATCCCATAACAGGTGACAATCTTTTTCAGTACTGACGCCAGAGAGCTGGCGGTGAATGCTATCCTGATAGAAGTTGTAAGAAACATCGGCCATGTATTCATAAATCGCTGCTCAGATGTCCAGAAAACGTTCGCTAGCCATCTCCACCGGCGTCTTCTTTTCTGTGGACAGCGAGTCTTTGTACGCAAGGGGCAAGGAAGAATTGCGGGAGGAAGACGAGGGATACAGCTTAACTCGCCAAATTAAAGACGCTATTGAAGAAGCCTCCCTCCATATTGCGATTTTCTCAGAAAACTATGTGGAGTCTAGTTGTTGTCTGAATGAGCTCGTAAGCATGGTCGAGTCTAAGGCGGCCATTATTCCCGTGTTCTACGGCGTCAAGCATTCAGATCTTCGATACTAAAAGACAAATAAAACAAACGAAAATTGGAAGAATACTCTGTTCGACGAAGTTACAAATATAGTCGGTTTCGAGAAGGAGGGATATAGGTTAGAGCAATCACCCGGTGTTGTTAATATTTGTTTGTAATTATGGGATTGATTGATATGTGACATTTTCGTTTATAATTTTCAGTGACTATGGACTACTGGTCAATAGTATCGTGGAGCGAGTATTGTTTAAAGGTGAGGCACCCATTAGCTACGATGTGTTTGTCAACCATAGTGGCCCTGACACTAAAAGAACTTTAGCTAGTCACCTGTATCGTCGCCTTCTTGCACTTGGATTGAGACCCTTTATTGAAAGAGGGGACCTAGAGAAAGGACATGAGATAACTCCTCAACTAAAACGCGCTATTGAAATCGCCTCAGTCGATATCGCTATCTTATCTAAAGGGTAGGCTAACTCAACCTGGTGTATGAAAGAGCTTGACCTTATGTTAAGGTGGGAGGCAGCCATTATTCCAGTCTACTACGGCGTGGAGCCTTCAGACCTTCGTGAGACGAGTAAGAACAGTGAGCGAGTATATGCTCGAGTCCTCTCCAAACTTGAACAAAAAAGACCAACTGACTCGGCAACAAATCAACCGACCGAGAGATGCGACTCCAGCACCATTGAAAACTGGAGGCAGGCTTTTTCCAAAGTTGCAGGAAAACGCGGTGGTTTCAATCTAAAGGATCATGATGGGTAAGACCATCAACTGTTAGTGTTTGTCGATCTTAGCTTTTAATAGATTGAATTGAAAGGCGCATGGTATTTTATTTATGTAATGTTTCTTTAATGGTGATTTTATTCTGATTATTATTCAGTGACGAGGGGCTGCTGCTCGATAAGATCGTCGATAAGGTCTATAATATAGTTCGTATCAGAAAAGATGAACACAGATCCAACTCCGACTGTTACAGAGAAAGGTGTTGAAGGAACTGCATAATTGCGCTAAGTCTAAAGTTGCAGCTTGAGCCGAGCTGCGCCGATCAAGCATCTCCAAAGCCTATGCATAAGAAGCATCAAGCCGCCTGCATGATGTCGGGTCCACCACGGGCGGCCTTGAAACTAAAACTCCTCGTGGAATGTTTACGGCTTAGGGAATGTTTCATTATATGAGTGATATTTAACAACATTTATCTTCTCCCTATAACTAGTATTTCATATTTCTATAAGTATCTTGTATAGATAATAGGTCATTTCTTTCAAATTTAAGTTATTCATGAATAATGGCCCTTAGTGTGTAGATCAGTTGGCAATAGGGTTAACTATTAAGACACTCTATGTGACAATGCGGGTTCAAACCTCGATCAGCCTTATGTGACATTCATGGGGCAGCCTGGGTACACAAGCTTTGGGGTATAGTGGTAGCGGAGAGGAATTTACCACATGTCTAAGTGAGTACTAGCCCGACCATAGTTGTTGATTCCCCGATTAATAAAAAAATTACCATAAATAGAGGAAGAACAATTTTTCAAGATGCAAAGTGGATATTTTTCAATAAGAAGGAGGATTAAAAAAGGCAGTGATTTTATGTGTGTATGTTGTCAACTAGGTGTAGCCCTAGTGGTTGTGATATGGATTCTTATCCTCTTCACCCAGCTATATATATATATATATATATATATATATATATAAGCATGATCTACACAAAATGCATGCACTGTGGTCTGCATGTTTTTTTGTTAATTTATTTTGCAATATACAATTATTTATTATTTTTTGAAAGTGACCACATCTAATTTCAACATCATTTTATACACATGTGTATCCACCCTAGTTTTTTTTTCACTGTTTTCAAAAATTGAAAAACCAAAGATACCCTTTTGAAGACGACAGGTGGATGTGTGGGCAATGCATTTTTACCAAATTTTTGGATGTCTATATTTTACCGTGCAGATTTTTCTTTGAGCTGATTCGAAGTTGTTGTCAGGTTTTCTAAGTGTAAGTTTTAGAACTAATTAAAACAAAAAAACCCATATGAATGCCAAAACACATGCATGATACCTCAATGGATAGAGGATTCGGTGATGAACCTATTGGTATGAACTCCACTCAATTGTGTGCCATAAATGACAAGGTTTACACCCCTAGAGACTTCTAAACCTATTCTCTCACCCAGTGCTTTCAACCAGGTGGACCAATAAATAGGCTCGAGGGTCCTAAGATTTGCATTTCAACTGTCTTCAGGAGTTGGTTGGGAGGAACGGGCTCCTTATGTTGTTGTCTCCTCTACTATACAACCAGGTTTTACATGTTAATTCTAATTTTTCCATGCAAGTATAGAAATCTAGAATGTATAAATTTAGGATTTGATGCATCTATTTGACTAATTTGTTAGTTAGTTAAATCTTCTATTGATAAAAAAATTTATAAGTTATGTTTCTGATATGTATTAGAATAAATGATTTTGGTTTAGTGAAAATTTGCTGAGTATATTTTTTGACACCTTCAAGAAGGTAGTACTCTAGTACAATAGGTGAAATTAGTTTTGATGGTTAAATCAAATCTAGTGTTAAATTCTTGTAGGAATGTTCAGAAGAAATATCAAAGAAGTTTCCTTAGTTAAAATACATATGGGTGTGTGCAAAAAGTTGAGGGACCTTTTAGATGCAATGGTGGAGTGAAGTCAATCACTCTTGATAAAAAAAAATAAATCATGCCAAGCAACAACGAACTTGCCAAGCCTAGTCCCAAGGCTGGCAATAGGCATGCCAACTAGGATAGTAAGACAAATCGCACCTCCGTTTTAGTGAAGAGAATCACGTGCACAATTTCCTTCACTAAAATAGAGGCGAGATTTCGAAAGCCTGTTTTTTTTTTAAATGGCCAAGGTTGTCTTTTTCTCATAACCGCGCGGATATTGGACAAATGAGGACCAACTCTTGACTGTGCAAACGTGATTTTAGGTGTGCTTGAGCCCTCCATCTCCACCTTTGGATAAGCCTCCCCTTTGTGAGGTATTTTCCTCATTTCTTTTCATGTTTTTTTCATTTTTTTCATCAATTTATTTTCGCTAGATTGGAAAATTAAACCATATTAATTTAAATTATGGCCAATTGAAACAAAAACCCAATGGAATTGCCCAATTGAAACACAAACCCAATGGAATTGCCCAATTGGAACAAAAACCCAATGGAAACAAGAACCCTAATGTAATTAGCCAAATGAAACCAATTCCTCAATTTAATGATAAAAATGAAATAATTTTGATTATTTAACAAAATTCCCATGCCCAATGGAAACCAAAACCCCAATTAACTCAAAAGACAAATGAATATATTGGGATTTTTTCCTTGTCATGTTTTTTTTTTGACATTTTGTACACTCTAATGTTGAATCTTTAAATTGTGTAAGTTTATATAGTTGGTTGTGATATGATCCAAACCATCCCATTATATCTATGATAACAATTATTGATGTAGGAATTGACAAGTGGCCTCATCTAAAGGAATTACGGTGCCTTCCTCATAGAAATATAGTCACCCTCATTCACAATAGCTACCATAGCGATTGAATATCACCCTCACCAAAATGATAATAATCTTCATTATTAATAAATGGCTTAGAAATTGATTACCAACTTCATTCAACAATAGCCGCTCTCATTAACAATAAATAGCTTATGAATAGACTAACACTCTAACAATGTGATCCATAACTAGAATAGAGACTAACTACTAGTCTCATCCATATTACAATTCCTCCCATTAACAATACTTAAAACATGAAATAACTACCAATCTCATTAATTATCCCTAACTACATCCCTTTTCATTTAAATATTAGTTTCCCAATTCAATTAACTAAAATTATTATTGAACAATAACCCCCTTTAATTAAAGATAGTAAAACTAACATCCTAATCCAAATGATATTCTCTCTAATGGTATCTATATTAAGAATAAGTGTCATTCTCATCGTAATAATGTTCATTAAATCACTATTTTCATATGCATATTGACAAGGATCCTTGTGAATCCATACCAAAATCGACAAATAAACACCTTATAATTTTGATGAAACTTCTTGAAGTTGCTCTTCCAAGAACATCAATAAACACCTTATAGTTTTGATGAAACTTCCCAATCCAAGTGTCAAAATAAGGTATAGTTCAACTTCCCATGCTTTTAACAAATATTTCATCTTGAACGAAAGGTACTTTTTGGTTAAGGTCAAGACAACAAAGTTCAACAATAGACTCTATGAACGTGAAGATACATAGGTAGGTTGATGTATTTGATTAAACATGCCAACCACATACTAGATCATACATGATATTTAATCCAGTGGAACCCTTGCAACCATAAAATCCATAAAGTTCTACTAAATAGCCTCTGGAGTCCAAAAAACATCACACTACAACAAATAATTACTTATCTAACAAAATCGTTGCCTATACTGGTATTTTATTCATCAACAACACATTATGCCGCCTATTCTTTACTGTAAAATTCAAGATCAATTTTTAAATTTACATGATAGATTTAGTTTATATGTCAATAGTTATACAGTTTTCAGTTCTTAGATATGTCATTATATCATGTGTTTATATTTCTAATGATATTTTATTTGTATTTATGATTGCAGTGGCTACTATGGATCGTAACAATGTGGAGATATTGAGGTTCATTGGCCATTTGAGATAGATTGGTTCAGCTTGGAGGGGTGGAGATGAGCTTCGTCGCTCCCTGTCAAATTCATTGTTATCTATTGTTGTTACGATCGCAAGATCGAATGATGCGTTGTATAGCATCACATCTTACAGGGAGAGGAAAAGGCAACAATATGCTGATGGGTTGAGTTACAATGAGGTAAAAAAGATGAAAATAACAAAACAAGACATCTATTCATTGTTTAGAGTGCTTGGGATGGATGACATCCCGGAGATCAGTAGGCCACATATTTCTATTGAGTGGTGCACTTTTTCACCCATTAGAGACAACTGGATGGATAGGTGGTACATGGTTTTTGACATTCCCCCTCACAACAATAGGGAAGTACCAATGTACTTCCTCTGAAAATTGTATGGAGAGTTTGTGATCGGGAAACATGTCAACTATTTTGACATGTTGGGCTTCCAGGGAGTTGGTAGGGGAAAGCCCCAACACTGACCCCATGCTAGGCATAGAGATGCCAATCTACAGATACTTGCACCACGTGCCCAGCTACCGAGGGCAGACATCCCTCCTGTACATGACATGGTTTCCCAGACATAGGATGCATTTTTTACTCTGGCCGAGATGGTCTCTCAACACATAGCCACTATTGACCAGAGAGTGCCCTCTTCCCCTGCTGGTGTACAACCACCAGCTTTTGGTGGTGGAGGGACATCTATTGGTGGGGATAGACCGACATCCCATGTGCCTCAGAGCGAGCCGCACGTCTGCACATATTGTGGGGGACCTTGTTATGGATCTGAACCAAGACATGGTACCACTACGATGACTGGTGAATAGGTAAGGACATTGTTTTAAAACTTTGTTATTGTTCAAGTTTTAATTGTTCCATACTATATCTAACATATTAAAAGATTCATAATATATATGCAATATTTACTCTTGCAGGAGATCGATGCCTCTCACGGGGGTGGTACTGCACCTAGTGTGGTTGTACCCGAGACCCAGAGAACCACAATTGAGGTAATATTTAAACACTTTTCATTTTGTTATTAAATGTATAATTTTGTTAATGCATGTGTTAGTCTTGATTAATTTATTAAAATGTCTAATATTTACAATTTTTGAAGTTGTAGGAACCCCACTTAGAACGTGATGCTGAAGACATTGATATCAACGACATAGTCCAAGGTGGAATTTATGACTACTTGAAGAATATAAGTACATGGGTTATGATTGAATCTTGTTCGAATTATTTAAATTTCTTACTGTACACTCCTTTATAGATCGTTAATGTAAATATAATTTGTAAACTTGCAGATGCTAGAGGCATTTGAAGAGGGGCAAGAAATTGATGGAAGCGGTCACTCCCACGGTGGAGATATGTCCCAGGAAGGGGTAAGTATATTACAAAATGTTATTTTTTTAGTACGTCTCATTCCATCCATTCAAATCCATGTCTAACTATGGTAACACTTTATGAATGCAAACGTCATCGCAGATCCCTGCACCACCTCTTTGGTATGGATCTCCCCGTAGTCCAAACATAGATAAGGGGGTTATTTACACCAGACAAGGTCCCTCTTCCTTGAATAGAGCGGGTGTGCATGAGGATCAACCTACTCATCCCACGGTAATGTACACACTTCCAATGGCAGTTGTTGGTTAGGTATGTATTCACTTCACAAGTGGTTTTTCTTAATGTTATTTTCGCATGTTTACAGCATCGGGGTGTAGAGTCATCCATGCTAGACCTTAGTGGGATTGTTGATGCCACTGTCAATGCCGCACCTACAATAGGGATAAGTCACACTGATGTACATCTACTTGAATATTTGTAATTGTACATTTCATTTGTATTGTTTCTGGACATGCACGATGTCTAACTATTTAATCATTTTGTGAATGTAGCCACACCTTGGTCCATTAGTGCACACAACTAAGGTTGATGTTCAACCTACAGCTCCTCTTACTACTGAAGAGCACCAGCCTCATCGCCTAGAAATGGTTTTTTAGTGAGATGTTCATTTTTTACATAATTGATTAGTACTTTCTCATTCATGTACATGTTGATAATTCTTGAGATAATTGACATATTTTTTTTTATTCGTAGAGAAGCATGGTAATGAGGCTTGCTGCAAGGTTGAGTACAGTAGAGGCACCTACACCCTCAACACCACAGGCACCTATACTCCCGATGGATGCAGTGAGTCTTTGTTTTATTTACAATTGAGTCATATTTTAAATTTTCAAACTTTGTTATTGATGGACACTAGTTCAATTACCTGATCAAGAAATATTGTCATTGATTTGCAGTCGCCAGAGATGCATAGTGGTCGTAGATAGAGCCAAAGAGCATCAGGGTCCAGGAAAAACAAGAGAAAGTTAGAATTTTGATGTGTTAGTCCAGGACAAATATGTATTTTTATGTACAGTCCGAAGTTAGAGTATAGGGGCGCGGTCTAGGACAGATGTACTTTTGTTTGCACATGTACATCAAATATGCTTTTGATACATGTACATTGACAGGCCATAGATCTAGGCCTTATATTTTTGTATTATAACTTTCATGGTATAAAAAATATTTCATATCAAGGCTCTTGAGATATTCATGGTTCAGTCTTTTAAGTGTGACTATACATGTGTGGCGAAGAATGTTTCTATGTCTAATGTTCCCAATTTTTTATAGATTTTACGATTGTATGGAGATATCAGTTATAAATATGAGAACAATGCACAATTACAATAAATTACGTAATGACAAAAATGTACATTTTAATTGTTTTTTACCACAATCCAATTGCATATACAATGTTATATTAACAATGTCAAATTGTCTTCAAAAATATGGAACATAGGTATAATACACATTTAAGCACCCAACACAGCTAAGCAACTGATCCAACTTGGTGGAATACAAAAGCACCTTACCCACATAACAACCTAACAAACGTTTAAAGGATGCACGAAGATGACACACTTAAATGATGCACTAGTGTGGTCTACATAAATAAAATTATTTTTTGGCATGATGTCATTCATCTAATGAGTACATGGGATACACATCAAACCTAAAAGTATCTAAGTATTATAAGGTTGATTCAAAATAATGGTTATGACTATAACCTGCACATTATGTATGTCCTGCACATTATTTTATCATTTTGTTAATGTACATGGAATTTGATGAATGGCCTCGAGTAACAACTTTGAAAGAGATGAAATTTATGTGTGATTAATGTACATGGCATTTTCGAAGCATTCGTAGCGTGAAGATATATATATTTTGTAATAATGGCACAATAGAATGGCCACTTGTTTCTAAACATAAACATGTTCCACTACATGGTTACTGACTTAATGACATTGTCTCCTCCTACATTTATCGTACAAACGCTCACATCTCTTATATGCGGGGAAGATCTACAATCGCCTTCAAGCTGACCTTTATGTGCAAAAATTTCACATTCACTTACAGAGAAAAACCCTAGTTTCCAAAATTGACCAAAAAAAATGATCCCTTGTCCATGGACCCAGAGTAGATGGCCATTGTAGCACTATCGTGATGTACTGAATCCAATGGAGCTTACGGTTCATCGATTTGAGCAATGATCATCAATCTATGGAACATTGAATCCCACCTCCCACAGGCTTTTAGGGACACCCATTGAATCCCTAACCGAGGCATAGAGTGGAAACCGTGCACCAAAAAGGGCTTTCAGTGGGTCATGCAAGTGTGTTTAGGCAGGTTCCATGTGGGAACACTAGCCACACGTTCACGATTAAGGAATTTGCAAAGCCGACCCATATGTGCAGAAATTGGACATTCACTTACTGAGCAAAACCCTAGTTTCCAAAATTGACCAAAATAATGGTCTCTTCTCCATGGAAGCAGATTAGAGGGTCACCCTAGCACTATCTCGATGTCTAAAATCCAACGGAGCTGACGGTTTGTTGATCTAAGCAACGGTCATTATTCTATGGCACGTTGAATCCCACCTCCTCCAGACTTTCAGGGACACTTGTTGAATCCCTACCCGGGGCATAGAATGGAAACCGTGCATCAAAAAGGACTTTTGGTGCTTCGTGAAAGCTTGTTTAGGCATGTATTATGTGGGAATGCTAGCCACACCTTCACGGTCGAGTAATATGTGAAATTGACCCCTATGTGCAAAAATATCACATTCAGTTACTGAGCAAAACCCTAGTTTCCAAAATTGACCAAAATAATGGTCTCTTCTCCATGGAACCAGATTAGAGGGCCACCCTAGCACTATCTCGAGTTCCTGAATCAAACGGAGCCGACGATTCATTGATCCGAGTAACGGTCATGATTTTGTGGCACGTTGAATCCCACCTCCTACAGGCTTTCAGGGACACTTGTTGAATCCCTACCCGGGGCATAGAATGGAAACCGTGTAGCGAAAAGGGATTTCGGTGGGTCATGCAAGTGTTTTTAGGCATGTGTTATGTGGGAACGCTAGCCACACCTTCACGGTCAAGAAATATGCGAATTTGAACCTTATGTGCAAAAATTTCACATTCACTTACTAAGCAAAACCCTAGTTTCCAAAATTGACCAAAATAATGGTCTCTTCTCCATGGAACAAGATTAGAGGGCCACCCTAGCACTATACCAATGTCTTGAATCCAACGGAGTTGATGGTTTGTTGATCCAAGCAACGTTCATGATTCTGTGGCACATTGAATCCCACCTCCTACAGGCTCTTAGGGACACCTGTTGAATCCCTACTCGAGGCATAGAATGGAAACTGTGTATAAAAAGGGCTTATGGTGGGTCATGCAAGTGTGTTTAGGAATGTGTTATGTGGGAATGCTAGCCACACCTTCATGGTTGAGAAATATGCAAATTTGACCCCCATGTGCAAAAATTTCACATTCACTTACTGAGCAAAACCCTAGTTTCCAAAATTGACCAAAATAATTGTCTCTTCTCCATGGAACCAGATTAGAGGGCCACCCTAGCACTATCCCGATGTCCTAAATACAACGGAGCTGATGGTTCATCGATCCGAGCAACGGTCATGATTCTGTGGCACGTTGAATCCCACCTCCTAAAGGCTTTTAGGGACACCTGTTGAATCCCTACCCGGGGCATAGAATGGAAACCATGTATAAAAAAGGGCTTCTAGTGGTTTTTGCAAGCGTGTTTAGGCATGTGTTATGTGGGAATTCTAGCCACACCTTCACGGTCGAGCAATATACGAATTTGACCCCTATGTGCAAAAATTTCACATATTCACATACTGAGCAAAACCCTAGTTTCCAAAATTGACCAAAATAATGGTCTCTTCTCCATGGAACCATATTAGAGGGCCACCCTAGCACTATTCTGATATCTTGAATCCAACAGAGCCAACGGTTCATCGATCTGAGCAACGGTCATGATTCTGTGGCACGTTGAATCCCACCTCCTACAGGCTTTCATAGACACCCGTCGAATCCCTACCCGGGGCATAGAATGGAAACCATGTATAAATAAGGGCTTTCGGTGGGTCATGCAAGCGTGTTTAGGCATGTGTTATCTGGGAACGCTAGCCACACCTTCATGGTCGAGCAATATGTGAATTTGACCCCCATGTGCAAAAATTTCACATTCACTTACTGAGCAAAACCCTAGTTTCCAAAATTGACCAAAATAATGGTCTCTTCTCCATGGAACTAGATTAGAGGGCCACCCTAGCACTATCCCGATGTCTTGAATCCAACAAAGCCAACGGTTCGTCGATCCAAGGAACGGTCATGATTCTGTGGCACGTTGAATCCCACCTCCTACAGGCTTTCAGGGACACCTGTCGAAACCCTACCCGGGGCATATAATGGAAACCGTGCATAAAAAAGGGCTTCCAGTGGTTTGTGCAAGCATGTTTAGGCATGTGTTATGTGGGAACGCTTGAAAAGTGCATAGAACTGATTATTACATATTATAGTTTAGTATTTAATTACAATAAGAAATTGCTTACATTGAACTCTAGCCTTTTTAGAAAACCAAAATGATCCAAATCAACGGATCACATCAAATAAATTAGGTTCATGTAATATTAAATGTGGGAGCAAGGTAGGCCATATGAGGGGCCAAGTGCCAAGCGTTTGATTGGTTAGTAAAAACCTCAAATCCCAATTATGTTTCCATCATTATAATTCAATATTGCATGAAATTCACTCCCATTCTTGAAAATCCAGAAAACATTCCAATCATAATCATGTGTCTACAGGAAAAAGTTTTGTTAGGAGGCAATATGGGATGTAAATTACCAAATTTAAACCAAATTTACTTGATTGAAACACATTAATATTTTCGATATACAAACATGAATAATGACCATAATTAAACTAAGGACTATGCGTAATGCATTTTCATATGAAATATATATCATGTGTATCAATAGTCTAATATCGTTTTTGATGTTAACTCTTTTCATTGTGCAACTACAAGCATTGCAAGATATTTTGTAAACGATACAAGACATCATGGCATCAATGAACCATAGTATTTATGGTATATATATAAAATTGTCCATAGTAAAAGTCAAATTCCATCATGATAGAATAGTGCAAAAAGTTTGAATTGATTTTTGGAATAAAAAATGAAATCTAAGGAATGAAGGCCGAGTATTTGAACAAAAACTCTTAACAAGTTGAGTTGGACATTAGAGTGATTCTGAATTGAGTTGTGACTGTAAGATAAGATTAGGGTTAGGATTAGGGTTTCCTAGGTAGGGTTATGGCTATGGGCCATGCATGTTAAACAATAAAGCCTAGTTAGGGATAGGGTTTTCCAAGTTTGGCCTTCGTTGGCATGAAATGCATTGTCCAGCTTTGGCCCAAATCTCTTATTATCTTTTATTATCTTTTAAGTAGAGGTGAGCTGTCAAGAAGGAAATTATACAAGCCTTAAAACATAATTTTATCGTTTTGGCATCTTGTTTCCATCATCCTAGTTGTATTTATCGGCTGAAAACATTGACAATATTACCTACTTGAAAAATTAGTTTTTTAGTCTTGTAAGAGAGCCTACAAAGAACTTTGATAGGTATGACCTACAGAGGTACATGTATGTATTCTAATGTTATGTATATCATGTGAATAAGTTCTTAAAATGTTCATATGATTGATATATATGGTTTATTGATCATACATAAAATTTGGCATGTTCATTAACTTGACATACAAGAGAATTTTTGGCATATTTATAAACAACATTATGGAAAATTTCGCATATCAAGAACAAAAAATTGACATATTCATAAGAAACATACATGGGAAAATTAAAATTATGATACATACCTCATCATGCTAGATCCCACCTATTATCATACAACCAAGCCCTTCAGATCATCTCTTATAATGATGGTCTCCATTAGTCTCTCGTGCTCTGTATTCGGTAAGAAGTAGCGTACCTTTGATGAATTTCGACTAGGCATTGTTCATACCTAGAGGTTTGTACCAATGATTAAGTTGGTAAAGTGATACACACTTGCACTTGGTTTGTAATATTTGTAAACATATCCACCTTTCTTTCTTGCATTGTTGTCATGTGTAATATATTCACCTTTAACAACCATAGACCCGATGGGGAAGTGGTTGTTTTTATCATCAGTCATGGACATAATGAGGGTTTGCTTTCCCTTTATACAACATGCCAACCAGTAATCACCACCCCATTCACTATATTTTGAGGAAACCACTGCATATATGTGTCCTGCATAGTATGAATGTAGGTATATGATCAAATATTTTTCATGTGATACAAGGGCATTAATGTGAGTTTCAAGACTATGTAAATTTTACAAAAAAATGTTAAGGAAATGCATCATACCAGGTTGTACAAGGTCTGATACATGATCAAAATCTATAGAAATAGACGATTGGTCTTCTTCCAACGGAGTTAACTCAAAAATTGCACGTTGATCAAGTGGAAGTAATATGCGATCCCATCCATCAACCCAATCCAATGAATCACACACATCCCAGTCACCATCACAACATGGCGGGAAAAAACAAGATAGTTTTCTGGTCCAAATTTCAAATACTGGGTTATCAGAGCTTCGAACCGAATGAAAGCCACGAGTCCCAAGAACAGTCTTGCATTCCCATGCATGTGAACGATCTATGTCTACCACCTCCCAAAAAAGTCTTGTTTTTGCCCGCCATGTTGTGATGGTGACTGAGATGTGTGTGATTCATTGGATTGGGTTGATGTATGGGATCACATATTACTTCCACTTGATCAACGTGCAATTTTTGAGTTAACTCCGTTAGAAGAAGACCAATCATCTATTTCTATAGATTTTGATCATGTATCAGACCTTGTACAACCTGGTATGATGCATTTCCTTAACATTTTTTTGTAAAATTTACATAGTCTTGAAACTCACATTAATGCCCTTGTATCATGTAACGGACATAAAATATATAAATATTAAAAATAATATTAATAGATAATTATTAATTAATAATTAATAATTATCAAAGAGTCATGACTGTAGGTTGGAAAGTCATGAATGGATGTATATAAGTCCGACCATTGTAAATGTATCATATCTATTCTATCATCAATTTATATATTATTATGGCTTATTTAATATTCCAAGTCTTTTGGTAATATTATTTGTGTAAAGTGAATAATTATTCACTTCATTGGTATCAGAGCCTCGTTGGCTAGATTCCAGCCTTTGGCCATTTTATCGGCTTTTATCCATTATTCCGCGTTTCCTGAATTGGGTCTTTGACCATAAAAATAGAAAGTAAAAGGAAAAAAAAAGGTGAGAAATAAAAACAAAATTAAAAAAAAAAGAGAAAGAGAAGAAGGAAGAATAAAAAAAAAAAGAGAAAATAATCTAAAGGAGAAGAATGTAAAAAAATAAAAAGTAAAAAAGAAAAGAAAAAAAAGGAAGATGTAAAAATAAAAATAAAAAAAGAGAAGAAGGGAGAAGATCCCATAAAAAAGGGAAAGAAGAAAACAAAGGCTCGTGGTTTTGTTTTATAAAACAAGCTCATGGTTTTATAAAACAAACCTTTATTGGGTATTAAATAATAACTCATACCTTAATTAGGTTGAGTTTAGTCTTTAATTCTCTTTATTAAATAACATAAAAGCTAGAAGTGCATAAAGAAGTGAGATTTGAACCTGGGTGGGGAAGTTAACAATCATTCCTCCCAACCACCCAATCTACTCACATTTTACAAAACTTAAGGGAAATAAAAGATAAAAAAGGTGCATAATAATTGATATTAAAAAGCAAGTGAGATTGAACTTAGGTGGGGAAGTCAAAGGAAAAACAAAATCGAAAAAAATCAAAGACCCTCATCATCTAATGTGGAAGAAATCAGAGATCATGGAATTTGGTTTGCGACTACATATAGAGAAATTAGAAGCCAAGTTAAAACACTATCAAAGAGACAACAAAGATTTACACGACAAGAATAAAAATTTGGAATTAATACTTGAAATACATAAGATAGACGAAAAGTACAAGGAAAAAAACAGTTCTAACCAGAAAAATCATATAGAAAAATTATATGCGCAAATTGATGAATTAAAAGAAGAAAATGATTTCAATCAAAGATTAAAAAATCAAGATATAAAGAAAGAAATAAACTATTACGAAGTGGAAATAAAACGGTTGAACAAAATCATTAGCGACAAGGATGAAGAACTAATGCAGATACGACATAAATTTAAAAATCAAGAATCAATGATCGATCAATATCGACAACAAATAAAATTTCTTCAATAACAAAATGATGAATCTAAAAAGACTCATAAGTCGGAGATCACAGAAAGTAATAAAACACTATCCAACAATTCCGAAGAAATTTTCAGATTAAGGAATCATAACAAAACACTAGTCACGAAAATTAAGAAATTAAAAAATAGTTGGAAGACAGAACAATATACGGAAGACATTGAATGGAAACTTCTAGACAAGAATGAAGAAATTAATTGCATCAGAAGTCATAACAAAGATCTTAAGGAACAACTTAAGAAGTCTGAAGATGACAGAAAGGTGCAAGTAGAAGTGATTAAGAAGTTTCAAAATGATTACGTGCAGTTGGAAAACAAGTTGGACAAGATACAGAAGGAAACCTTAAAACCTCAAGGGACGAAAATACGACTTCCAACTCAGATCAATGCTCACAAGATGACACTCGTAAAAGAAAATGACATCGTGAAAAGTCCTTATCAACACCCCAACCATAAAAACCGATATCCTAAAACGTGGGAACTATCGAAAGCTACTGGTATCGATGTGACCAAAGCTCCTAACAATAGATCAGTATGTAATGCCAACAATCCACAACAAATCAATTTGGGATGGATTGATTCATCCACATATCGTAAGTTATGCTCCACTCTTAGTAGTCATATCGACATGTTTCATCAGCTACGACACTTCAAAAAATGAGGTAGAAGCATTATGAAGGCTTTGAGGACAAAGCCTTTCTAAAGAGAGTGGCAATGTAACGAACATAAAATATATAAATATTAAAAATAATATTAATAGATAATTATTAATTAATAATTAATAATTATCAAAGAGTGATGACTGTAGGTTGGAAAGTCATGAATGGATGTATATAAGTCCGACCATTGTAAATGTATCATATCTATTCTATCATCAATTTATATATTATTATGGCTTATTTAATATTCCAAGTCTTTTGGTAATATTATTTGTGTAAAGTGAATAATTATTCACTTTAGCAACCACTGCATTTATGTGTCCTGCATAGTATGAATGTAGGTATATGATCAAATATTTTTCATGTGATACAAGGGCATCAATGTGAGTTTCAAGACTATGTAAATTTTACAAAAAATTGTTAAGGAAATGCATCATACCAGGTTGTACAAGGTCTGATACATGATCAAAATCTATAGAAATAGACGATTGGTCTTCTTCCAACAGAGTTAACTCAAAAATTGCACGTTGATCAAGTGGAAGTAATATGCGATCCCAGCCATCAACCCAATCCAATGAATCACACACATCCCAGTCACAATCACAACATGGCAGGCAAAAACAAGATAGTTTTTTGGTCCAAATTTCAAATACTGGGTTATCAGAGCTTCAAACCGAATGAAAGCCACGAGTCCCAAGAAAAGTCTTGCATTCCCATGCATGTGAACGATCTATGTCTACCACCTCCCAAAAAAATCTCTCCACATGTCTCTTTCTTGTGGATTCTACTCGCATAGCTGATTCCTCTCCCATTACTGACATGCACCACCTCACTATAGATTGAGCATTTCGAATAGTAGATATTGTAGATAATTTCAATTCCTCTCTTCGTAGGGCTATTTTTACACATGCGCCGGCTCCATCATGCTCTCCTTTCCCATGCCCAGTCTCAAAATAGTACCACATATGTGGAACTTTGTAGTTTTTATGCAACGAACACAACCATTGAAATATGCATGCATTTTTGAACTGACCAGCACATCCATCAGACCAAATCCAGTGTCGATCCATCTATATGTTCTCGCCCTTCAAATGATCATAGAACATGATGAAGCAATGACCTACATAGTGGAAGTCATGGCACCTATCATCACTTATGTAGAAGTGATATTCCTTTAGAATTTCTCTTTGCTCTTCACTGCTATTTGGGCCATGCCTATATGTGATATGCACCATCAAGGAAACCTGCTTAGAGTGATAATACTGACTTTGGATCTCATTTCGAGGTTGCAGAGTGTAGTTCTTGGAAAAATCAACAACTGAAAGTATAGTACCATGAGGAAATGTATCTCTACATATTCTAAACTTCTCATCCTGCCATCATGCCAAGTGGACATGCTGAACATATTGACATGTCTTTTCAATAAATTCCTTGAAGAAGACACTAACTTGTAGCTGTTGACACAAAATGATCTCAATATCAAGTATTTTTGTAAGTAAGGAATGAAATGCAACTGTTCAAACATAAATTTATAGATAAATGCATGTACTTGAGATGTCACCAATTGTATTTTTTTGCTTTCTTTCCCTGGGACATTTCATAGTTGATATATTTGAAACTTTTCATGTCTGTAACCATATTCCCAAATTCATTGTCTCCAGTCTCGTGCATACATTGGCTCAATAATGCCATTCCAGCACAGTTGGAGCAAGTTCCATCCAAATAGGATTTTGCATAGTAAGTTTGCCCCTCAGGCCTATTGCACATGATACTATGAATGAATTCTCTTGATGAGGTCGGTGGTATTGTCAAGGAGCAATCCTGCACATTGTTAGTATGCAAAACACGACGAATGTACAAAAATGTTTCATAGTAATATTCATATTCTACATGGTATCTACAACAACAAGTGTTACGAAGAGTATTTATTCTAACATATCAGGGCTTACATTTCTCAAAAGATCTTTGCCCAAAATTCAATTGTCTATGTTCATTCCTAAATTTTTTGTATAGTTATGTCTGTGTTATATCAAGAAGATGCTTAAAATGTGGTTCACGGTCCTTTGAACCCTTTCTCAATTTTAGTACATCCTTTCGGTTTGAAGAAGGCCTTGTGTGATCATGCCAAAAACTCTGCACTAATCCCTTTACTGCATCAACTAGCTTCATGCCACGACGTGGCAACCGACCAATAAAGGCCCAAAAATCTGTCTGGGCGGTTGTGTCAAGATGTTCTCTTCTAATAGAATACCTACGAAGGGTTTTTACATTCAAATTAACTAGTTTAGATGTAGGCTTAAGAAAACGAAGGACCCTGGTGTTTTTATTTACAATTGCTTGTGACAACACATGACGAGCCGCATTGTGGTCCTTTGATCGTGTGTTCTTACCAATTTTAGCAAAGGCATCTACTAAGCTTTTAACTATATGAGAAATTCGTCCAGGAGGCTTTATCATCTTTATCCCTAATGATTTCCTAACAATATTCATGCCCCTAGATTTTAACAATGTTAAAAATAATCTACATTTATCTCCATCACATTTCTCCTCAAAATATTTATTTAGTATCTGTTGAGTTTGATAAGCAATACTACGTTTAGATAGCGTACCTTCAATGGAATTGAGGATTCCTTCATCAACTTGTATACACTTTGGAGTTCTTTGACGCCTGCTTTCTGTTGGAGGTAAGGGGGTTGGATTTCTATCATCTACTGCATCAACAATATGCTCTGGCGTTTCAGTAGCAACTTGTTGTCCTTCACTCTCTTCTTGGTAGTGGGATAGTGGAAGTCCAACATCCTCATCGATGGTCTGGTTAATATTTTCTTCTTCAATAGTAGGCTCCATGTCCAACGACTCTTCAATAGCAAGCTCCATGTCCAACGCCTCTTCAACAGTAGGCTCCATGTACACCGCCTCTTCATGAGCTTCGTCGTGAGATGGTAACTTATCACTTTGACTTGATGTGGGATTTGAAACCATCGTATCCTCTATAATTGGATTAATAGGATGAACCGCTGTATCCTCTATAATTGGATTTGGATTAGTTTCCAAAGAAAGCCTCCGATTCATCATGTCTATTCTTTTCTTTTCTTTCTCTTCTTCGATGACTTCTTGAGGTCTCTTCTTCCTTGCTAATTTTCTTCCTCGGTTACGTACATTTCCCATCACCACAATGATCAATGTCAATATAGTTTGTTTTTGTTGCTCCTCAATTACAAGCTTCCAAACCTTTAACTTGCTTTCAAACTATTGATCCTTCAAGGTGCTTCAATCTTCCTTCTCAATTGTTCATATTTCCCATCAAAACAATAATGAATGGGAAAATTTACCTTTGGTTCTCTTGAATAATAAGCAAATGAAAGTTATATCCACCATCACCATGAAATGACATTGAAGCTTGATATCTTATCCTG
>LPNX010869010.1:167587-210087 GCA_001517045.1 Pseudotsuga menziesii | reverse complement strand
CCAGGAGACCAAGAATTTTGTTGGTTTGGTGGTTGTGTGTAAGGGTTTTAGGAGTTAAAATTTTGCATTGGAGGTTGAGAGGGATACCATTAAGAGTTAGAATAAGATGAAGGGAATTGTGTATTCATGTGCTACATATTATTCCAATTATTCATGTTATTCAAAAATGGAAACAAGTCTGGAGCCATACCTTGATTTCGAGGCTGCCAAGGATTTTTCTGTGCAATAAAGTAGGTTGGTTCCACATCTGGAGTTGATTCCTATAGAAATGCCTTCACTTGAGGTAGTGAAGGGCATTATTTTGTGTCATGGTTAAACTCACACAGCTAACACACTTCTACCTTATCGAGCAGGCACTCCTTCGGAGGGTGGTTCTTCCTATATTTAGGGTAGAATATACCAAGTGTGAGATCCTCTACTGCTTGTTTTTGCTTTGCCCTCAAGACATCTATTTCCATGGAGATGGAGCTCATCATTTCTGTCTTGAAAATTTCAAGTAGATTTCCTATTTCTGCATGGGTGGCTCCTCCATTAGATGACTTTTGTGTTCTGTCGAAGGCATCACATTCTAATTTGTCCCGTTTGTCCCGTTTGTTGTTCCTGGAATATCCCCTGGAATACCTTTTGCATAGTTCAATGATATTTTCAAAGGAATCCTTTGAGATATCCCCCTTTCCTAACAGGTTCAACATGTCTAGGAAGTCATCCCTAATCCCATGAAGTAGGATTATTTTGAGCACATCTAACCCCATATTAGTCTATCCAGCTCTCTACACATTATATAAAATCCTTTCAACAAAATCTTCTAGACTTTCATTGTCCCTTTCTACCATTTTAAATAGTTCTTCTCTCTTATCGTTGGTATCGCAACACTCCTGATATTTCTATAGGAACACCTGTTTCATCCTGTCCCAAGTAGTGATAGTTCCTCCACCCAGGCTCATGAACCAACGTAATGAATTGTCCTTCAGAGTGGTAGGAATAATTTTTAGCTGCTATGTATTGGTGGTGTAGTCATAGCTACAACAGAGGATGTAAAAATTGAAAATAAATTTATCTGGATCCTCTACTGCTTTTCCATAAAAACAAGGCAACACCGATGGTGATATATTTTTCATGGGGGCTATCCCCTCTGGCTGTTGAATTGGGAGCTGGAGTGTAGCGACCATCCCTTTAGGCGGGGAGCTACCCTCGTGATGCTGATTTTCACCCATTGCTTCTTTGTGATATTCGAGATTGTGTCTGTTGCTCATGTCTTCTTTTGCTTTATCCTCTTCATGCTTCCACTGATCGTTAAATTTTTTATGGAACTGTGTCCACTCCTCTTCTATCACAACCTTCCCGTTAATGTGATATATCAAATCTCAGTCAACTGATCCCGCAGCACTAACTTTGTCTTCCTCCACAGGGATATCCAAGGGTGTTGTAGCTCCTTCTGTGTTCTCCACTGTGGAAACTGATGCTGCCACTCCAGGGGTAACTGGGCTTCTTCTAATAGGTGTTTCCTAATGGTGACCCTTAGTAGAAGAATTGGTCCCATCAACAGGATCATCAATGAATGTCCTTTTTCCCAATGTTGGATTTCGCCCATGGGCTCGACCATCTGCAATGTTAGTGTTCTGTGTGGTTCTCATATTTATAGGAATGTCACGATGTACCCTTCTTATATTCATGCAACCCAAAACATGCAAACTAAAAAACTGAAGAAAATTGAATAAATATAATTACTGGATACGACTACTACGGTGTCTAATAATTATCCTCCCTAGTAACGGCGCCAAAAAGTTGGGCACCCTATATGCAAGTTAGTTAAAGCCAACATACAGAGTGTTCAATATAAATTGTCAACCCAGGGAAGTCTTTTATTTCAAGGATAATGCACACTGTATATGCTTTAAACACTGAGTAGCTGATGCTGTAAATGAATTACCCTACTTTCCTGTTCAACCCAACTCATCCCATATTTACTTAATCTAGCTTACCTTCTTAAGAATGCAATCACAGATACCTTCTTACAATACTTAATATAGAATTAAAAGATTCAGGAAATAGACATCTATATTAATTTTGCAGAAAGTTAAATCCTCAATTACCAAGCCATCTGAAGGTCCATCTCAACTAACTTAATTTCAACTTAATCTAGGAATTCAAAGTGTAGGAATTAAGTTCTAAAATTATAAATGTAAAGGGATGAACTGCAAAGATCTAAAGAAAACAACAATTGAAAGAACTAGGGATGAACAAGGCTGTCATAGCTATCACATAGTTGCATAAGAGAAATTCAACTGACACAGTCGACTGTCACACCACATCACTGCAGTTTATAGGGGATGCAATTAATGATCATTCAAAGAAACACATGATAAATCAATGACTGTTGCAACTTACTGTAAATAAATGAATTTATCATAAAATTCAAAACAAACAATAGAATACATAAAATACCTAATTACCTCAGCAATCCCTATGGGAAGGTGGGCCCAGACTTCACACAGAGATGCTAGAAGTAGCACACGTTAGAACGATGAGATTTGAAGAATCGAACTCCTTGTATTAAAATGGCAAGATGAACACACAATCCCTGCCACAACTTTTACAATATATTCAATTAATTTCCAACCCCTGGCTTAGAATAGTTCCCAGTATTTATACAATTACAATCATAACTTCTTCCCACTAATATCAGGCACCCATGAAGATCTTTGATCTTCAGGTTGCCCCAATAATGATAAGCTGTTACATCCGTGGAAAGATGGAAGCAGAAAATATAGGAAGGATATTGCTCAAGCCATAAATGACAATCATGATCAATCGAGAAGATACTTTGTGGACTGTAGCTATTCTTGAGCAGCGGCGCACTGTTGCATCTGAATCTGTTGCAGCCTGTTGTAGCTACCTTTGTACAACTTGCGTGGAATAGTATCCTTTGACCAAATTCTTTGGGAAATGATGGAATGGATGGCAATTATCTTAGCAATGAATGTTCATCCCTCTCTTGGCATGTTCAACCTACTACACCTGTATCCTTTACATCTCGAATTATCTTTATAAAACCACCATATGTTAGCATAATTCAAGATATAGAGCCCTGATTACAACAATCCTAAGCATTAATAAAATAAGACAATGATTAACCATACATGTATGAATTGAGGGGCCAAGTGAAGGAAAAACATCTGTTTAGTGTACATAATGGAGTAGGATGAGGAAAAAAGAGGTAGGTAAAGGTGGTCAAAAGGAGTCATTTCTGGGCCCAACAAAGACTGGTGAAATTTATGTACATTAGCTCCTTGTTCTTTAAGCAGTCTTAGCTTCTCCTTAACACCACCAATGGGTCCATTTAGTAGAATCGTATCAAATACCTCAACATCCCTATCCTCAAAATCTTCTTCTACATTCTGGTATTCTAGGTTTTGAACTTCCATACTTTCAACTTAAGCCATTTTATAGTTTTAGAAGGGACAAAAGGTCTACCTAATTATTTGAAGGTGGTCGAACGACACCGTATGAGTTGGATGCTCCTGCATTGTTTTGGATCTCACTTTCCGATGTTGGAGAATAAAATAATGCCTCAAATTCATGTGCATAGTACTCTTATACTTTATTTTATCTCCTTACCCGTCTCACATCTTTGTCTCACGAAATGATTTGTGGCTGTAGATCTAAATCTTTAGTAATATCACTTGTCGAAGGATGCATCCTTTTCTAAGCCATTGATCTTTCCAAGATGAAATATACCCCATCGATTTTACCCACCTAGGTCTCCATTTTGCAACCATCTTATTTTTATTTCTCATCATGTCTTTACCCTACAAAACAAACCGCAGCCATAGATCTTTTCTACGAGAGATCTCAACCATCCTATGATGTGGCCCCTACCCAATTTTGTGATCCCTCGTCCTGCTAATGTTTTTTCATGTTTCATCATGAAATTGAACCTAGACCATCGATCAAATCTCTGCCAGACCTCCATTATTCAAAGCTGTGTGGTCTACCAATATTTCGCAGCCCCAAATCGTCTTATCTTTCGCACATGTTTGGGTCGCAAAATACATTCTCGTTCGTAGATCTTCTCCATCTAAAATCCTGACTGTGCAACTATGTAGGCCCTACGAGATTTCGCAGCCCTAGCATGTTTTATCTCTCTTGCACCTTGCAACTGCAAAAAGCATATCCACCATAGATCTGGGCCGCTCAAGATTGTAGTAGTTGGCATAAATGGACCCTACCAGATTTCACATCCTTGACACAAGTTAACCTCCGTGCATGTTGGATTCACAAAATCTCCATCCGTTGTTGATATTGGAAAACATTCAATCTTATACCATTAAAATATGGAACGTATAACAAATTTCACATATCTCCATAGCTCATTTATCTACATGTATTTACTCAGCGAACTCTTCCTCCTTCGTCAATCTGTGTCACCTGTTCCTCCTACAGTTGATCCTGCACGCCATTTAACCTTGTTCCGCCAAATTCAAGCTTCTTTTAAAACCACGCATCTTTCCTTGGCAAAACCTTTAGCAACTGTTAAATTTCTTTTCCATAGATCTACACCATTCATTTTTGCCACTAGATAACTGTGAGGGGATTTTCATATATGAACCCAAATGCAAGGTTATAAATCTAGGGTTTTTCGATGTTTGTTTGTGCCACACCATGGGATAATCCATTTTGACATTCAGGCTTAGGATATGCCTCCCAAGAAACCTCCAAATTGCAAGACATCAAAATTTTTTGCCTATACTACCCTCATTTCACTGATCTAGACCTTTCCAGGGGAATTAGTGTAGATGACTATGTAGAAATCTCCAAAATTTAGCACAGGTGCTAACAACAGATCCAACTCGGGGATGTTCATTGTTGTCCTCCCTATAATTTAGATAAGAACCATGTAGACCAAGTGCCTTATCCATTGGGCTGATCCCAATCCTATCCTGAAACCCCCAGTCATGCTCTTGAAAACAAAAATTGAACAGATGCTGAAAACAAACTAAAATAATTGCTTAAAAGAAATGCTCGCCATGCCAAGCTTCTTCATCTCTACCTACCCTACTTACTAAGCATCAATTCCCAATCAAGTCTCTTTTGACTTCTAGTGACTCCAATCAAGCAAATGATTCCATATGTGAATTTTCTCCTCATGCTTGATAAAAAATAGAAATGAAGAACTGAATGGTAAAAGGTTATGATTGAAAATCTAATCTTTATTGCACATAGCTAACCCACCATTTTCATTGCAAATATTCTCCACATATATAGCCACTAGATCGTGAAAACCTTTAGAAAATTCTGTTATGCACTTTCCATGACAAGGATGCTCCATATATTCAACCACTGGGTCGTAAAATCCAGGGAAGTATTCAAATATTTATGTCATCTGCTTGCACCAATACTACTCTTCAAAATGACCATGCAAGGAATGCTCATGACAACTTGTAAATGAGACATCAACTACTTCACTCAAAAAGTCAAAATTTAAAACTTGATTCCTTTCGTACATTTCATAGAGAAATCTTCAAAAAAATCAAGTGAAATAAGCTCCTCTTGACGTAAAAATTCTGAATTGGAAGAACAAGAAGAGACATCCCATTTAGGACCCTCATCTTCCAAGTAGCTGTCCTCATATTTATCATATATGGGTGGGCTGAAATCTTCTTCAAAACCTCCACAGGCAAGCTTTACAACATGCTGACTGCATCCTTCATCAAAAAAATTGTAATACTCCTCTTGTACAACACTAGGCTGATCATCTTCTTGCTCATAAGGAGAAATATTGGAATGTACAATGGATTCTACCAGTTCACCCTTCCCATTATCCATTCCTAAAAATGACATGACAACATTCCTAACCTCCATTGTCACATACCCCTATTTTGTAAAATTATGTAATTTGTTTTATTATATTTCTGAGACATTATGTTAAACTTAATACTAAGTAGGGATTGATGACTCAGCAGAGTCAACAGTTATGGAGTGTAATTCAGAATATGTTATTAATAATAAATAAATTATGGAGACAACAGCATGGGAGAGCTGTTAAAAGAGGTTACTGGTCAAACTGGTGGATGGAACTAGGTGTAAAGGCAAAAGACAAGTGGCAGCATCCTCAAACATTTCCTAAGTTGTAGGTGGCAACTTCCCTATATTCGGGGTCATGATTCCCAAAGAAAGTGGAATCAGAGCAGGTGGCTCATTAAATGACAGTTAACCCAGCAAAGACCTAGGCAATCTTTAAAAAGTACTCAATGAAGAGAGCTCAGGCTGCTCAAATTTTATTCCGGAGAGAATTCATTCAGGTGAATGTTATTTAGGAATTTCATTGAGGAAAGAGGGAAAAACAGTAAGGAAGTGTTTTGAGTGGATTGCTACAGTAACTTGATTTTCATTACAGCTATTTGGGCTGAGAGAACTGACTGATAGTTCGGAGTTAATACTGAGTTGAAGACTGGTATTTGATTTTCTGCACCTAGTTCCAGCCAAGGAGACCAGAGCAAGCTCGGGGGTCCTGAGAAGTCGCTGTCTGAGCGCTCTCCAGGAGTTGGTAGGGAGGAACGGCCTCCCATTGTTGTTGTTGTCCACAGCTTAAACAAGTTCTGTTATTTATTTCTTTATATTACTGAATATGAATGGATGCTTGTTATGTTTATTTTGAATGTTTGAGAAGCTAGTTAGTAACTGTAAAGATAATATTTTAGGGTATCAATAGTTAATCTGTTAGTAAATACTGTGTTTTTCCACATCTGGAATCACCAGACCGTACTCCAGCACAATAACTTAGTATTAAGAAGTAGTATACTTCTAAAACCAAGTTCCCTATATGTATATCTACTCACAACAATCATAAGTGAATTATTAATGTTTAAGTTTCTGTATATTTGTGTTTAATTGTTTCTTGTTTCCTAAAATGTTGCTGTACAGTATAGAAGGCAAAAGTAGATTATCATTTCTATTGCTTTAAACCTATAAGATTCCTTCTTTACTTTCAGATAATTTCATTTTGGAAGTTAACTTAAAGTAAAAATAAGTTTCCGAACTGTTACTTCTTATTATTCAGATATTAACCTGTTAATACTGGTACTTGCAGAATGTTTAGAAAAAGTAAACAATGTGAGTTACTTCAATACTGAAGTAAATTAATTAGAGTTGTGGCATTACAATTATCTCCTTACTTTACCTTCTTCTTTCATTTTCATTCTCTAACTTTATCTGTAATGGTGATAATATCTTTTATGAATTAATATGCATGCTAGTTATATATATACAGTTATATAAAACAGACTATATAAAGTTTAATAGATTCTTTTTATTTTTCTTAAACAAATAATAATCTTAATGGTTAGAATAAGTTACATTATGAAGAAAAATATTATTTCAAATAAAGACAGGATTATTACTTACTTTAGTAGATACTATTGTATAGTAATAATATCCTACCTTATTATATCTAACAATGGAAATAGTATTATATTATCAACTTAAGAAATTACAGAACTAGTATTATTATATTTAAATCAAATAGAAAACAATACTATTTACAAACTGTAAAATAGGGTTAAACCCTAAACACCTATTTTATTGTAAAATAAATAATAATTATAAAAATAAGACAATGATCCATTACGGCTACATTATAAGGCTGTTTTAGCCTGAAGTTTATTTATTTTCTTAAACAGATTTAAAACAAGAAATAATGCATTAATACAACCAAAGGTAAATCAGTATAAAAAGAAAATATATGAGTACAGGACGCTCGACCATTGAGCTTAAGAATTTAGTCCTCATCAGTAACCTAACGAGACAGATGTCTCATTAACAAAAAAATTATTTAATAAAAAGAAGAACTAGTAATAATTTTCTTACGGCTGGGTTAATAAATAAAACATAGCAAGTATTATTTTACTTAACTCTTTCAAATACTGCATTAAGGATAAATGCAAAAGACAAAAACAGTTTTTAAACATTCTTAGAACTGAGGGTAAAAACCCTAACCCTTTCCTTTAATCAACAGAACACCTGCAACTCTGTTTTATTTATTAACCATAGCTGTAACAGAAATATATACATATAAAGGCGTATAGCCTATAGAAGTGACTGAAAATAGTAACGCAAGGCTTATAGCCTGTAAAAGTTTTTAAAAACCAAACATTAACTTCAAACAGGGTTTTACATTCACGGCCGTAGCCGGAGGGCTCTCTTTACGAGCTTGGGTTTTACCCATAGGGCTAAAAACTGTAAAAACAAATAACCCAACATCCATGGAGGTCAACCAGAGCTGTATCGACCAAACCAGCGAAATATTTTAAGGTTGCAGACAAAGATGATGAGCCGTGGAAGGACCAAGGCTTACCGTGGTCATGGAGCCATAACCCTTGCTTTGGTGCAAGCGAAGAGGAGTAGCAGGTTCACCTGCAAAGAAAACAAATTGCACTTTGCTGTTAGCAGCAGTTTTAATTATAAAAGAATTATAATAACTTGTAAAAATTTTTGTACATTAATTAAAACGATGCAGTAGCTATCTTACCTGTTGATAACTTCACTACGTTGCCTCGGCCAGTTCGAGCAAGTAGTTTTCCAATCGGTGGCAACAAGAATGGGTTAAAATTGCTCAACAGCAATAAGAAGACCCCAGCGAAACGATGGAGAGAACAAACCCTACAACCGCAACACTCTTTCTATCTCTTAACACTCAACAGTTGATTGCACCAGTCACGCTTAACTGAAAGGATAACTCTCATGCGGGACAGAGAAAGATAGAACAGTTATCAACCTGAATTAAACCATGCAATGGCGACTCTACAAAGACAAGCAGCAGGGTTATAAGAAAACTAATCACCCTCACAATGCCATAGACGAGGTCATGAGGAGCTGTAGCACCAGGAGGAGCAATGGCGGTCTTTACAACACAACATGGTTCAAAGGGTTTGCAGAGCGGCCATGGGACGAGAGAGAAAAGGAAATGAAGAGTTAGGGTTCAGTCAACCCTAATATAGCGCCAAAGTATGGCTGTCATGCAGCCACGTACCAATTTTAATAATTGGTATGATGTTGGCTATTATTCCATAGTCCACGACCGTTGATTATTTATCAACCAAATCATCGCTGGAAGGTTCCAAAGGAGGTTTTCATACCATAGCTTAACCTACATAATAACATGAACCACGTACATTAGCCCAATATATATATATTGCATGCTACATATGGTTTAATCATTAGCACAATGTATATACATATTGTATAATATGTATTGTTTATTATATTTCATGCTATTTTTATTTATACATAACCTTGCTACACGAGCATAGAAACTCGTTTAGGATAACAAGAAACTATAGTATATTAGAGTATGAATATAGTTTAGTTGTGATAGTTCACAACTACGATGCTATCTAGTTGGTTTTTCAAAAGATAGTAATAGACATATCTACTCTATGAAGTATATAGAATTCATGGTGTTACCATTGTGTTTTTTAAAATTTTGATTTGGCTACTCTGGTCTATAATTTATATACTTAGGGTTAGAGAGATAACTCTTCCTTGTTTTTGGTCATGACATTCCTTGGTGACAAATAGACTTTGTCACTCTCCAACTCAGAATTTATAAGAGACTTCATAAGAAGGGTAGAATAGATAGCTTGATTTTCCATTTATATCTTCTGTGGTTGTTAATCTAGTTTTTAAGATATCATAAGTGATCAAATGATATAAGTCTAGGACTGATTCTAACAGTATTGGGTTTTCAGCCAAAAAGGATACATTTGGAATGAGTTTAGCATTCTAAAGGAATGTAGGCCTTTAAACTATAAAAAGGAATATTTGTTTTGAATCATAAATCATAAATGCTTCAGTAGTAAAATTATTGAATCGATTTTTAATAGTATTCCTCATTAGTTGAAAAACTGGAAAGAATGCAATCTAAGTATGGAATGTTATTGTTATGACTTTGACTAAAGAAGTAAACCTGTGAAGCTGTGAACTTCTACCATGTTAGATGTTAAGTAAGAAATAATAAATACATTCTTATACTTATCTTTAGGATAGACCTGAAGGGTTTTATCATACTTGTAAATCTACTAAACCTCATGTCACTGTATGGAATAGTCTCTACTATTTTTATATGTAAAGTGCAAATTCTCTTTAGTATTAAGTCTTAAAGGAAATTTTAGCAGTAATAAAATTAATACCTTGAGGAGCATGGTATTTCTGTCTAACTCGATTAAAATTTACTAATCATTTTGTATGCAAAAAATCTGTACTATAAACTTCAAAGACTTGTTAGTATCGAACCATACTTCTTACCTGTATACCTGTAATAGAAGGAAACGACTGCGTTAGCTCGAAAGCTAAGTAAGCCCAGCCCTTTATGACAAACCACCTTATGTCGCAAACAGAAAACTAATCAGTAGCTGAAAAGAAAAATGCTTTTCAAAGTACAGAGTATTTAAATAATTATTCAGTTACAAAATAAATAGCATAAACTAATGAACCAGTTAACAACTGCTTTTAATGTGATTATATGTTATTTAAAAAAAAAAAGTTTTAAATTTGTTGAAATTTTGGGGTTTTGACATGTGGTATCAGAGCATGGTTCAAACACTAGGCCTTGTTGTGACTCAATTACTTTCCGCATAACAGTAAAAATAATATACTAATCTGTATTTTGTTTTATGTGAAAAGCAGAAAATTATTTTTTCTGAATCTAACAAACAGGTATGGAGAACTTAGGAGAATATGCTGAAGAGGAATCTCCAAACACTGAGACCAGACAGATGTCCAGAGAACCTGTGATTGAGGAGATAACTGCTCACTCCTCAGAATTGATGCAGACCATAAAAGGTTTAAAGACTGAATTAGAATCAGTCAAGAAGGATAATGAACGAATTCTGAAGACTCAAGAGGATTTAAATCAAATTTTGATAGAGAAATTTCAGACTGAAGGGAAAAATAGAAGGTCTGAATCTGAAGAAGCTAGTCATCAAAAAGGGTCCAAAAAGATGAAACTAGCTAAATCTGATAGCAGTTCCTCATCTGAAGGCCTTAAGGAACAACAAAGCTATTATTCTACCAGTGATAGTAGCGAAGCAGAGGTGTATAAGAGAAAGAAAAAGTACAGACCTTACGAAGAGATTTCTGCGGAGTTCAAGAAAATAAAACCCCCAACTTTCAATGGAGAAACGGAAAAAGGAGAAGAGGCAGAATCCTGGTTATCCGGGATGAGAAAATACTTTCAGATTTATAATTATTCAAACCAGCTGAAGGCAAGAATGGCCATATATAACCTTTCAGGGAAGGCAGATATATGGTGGCAAGATTTGAAAAGGGTCAAGGGGATTAAAGAAAAAGAGGTCAATTGGAGTACTTTCAAAAGGTACTTCAAGAAGAAGTTCCTGTCTGAACAATACTATGAAGAAAGGGCCAAGGAGTTTATGAGTTAAAGCTTGGGTCCATGACTATGAAAGACTTAAACAGCAAGTTTTTAAGTCTGTTAAGGTATGTGTTGTATTTAGTTGATGAGAAACCGAAAGTACAGTGGTTTCTCAGCTGCCTGCCATACCATATAAAAGACAGAATCGAATATGATAACCCCAAAACTCTGGAAGAAGCCATGTGAAAAGAAATTTTTTGTTTTGAACAGAACAAAAAGAAAGAAGGAATAGCCAATTGGAAGGCTAAAAAGAATGGTAATCAGTCTGAATTTAAGAAAAAAGAGTATGTACCCCAGAAAAATTTCAAGAACAACAAGAACAGAAACCATTCTAATGGTAAGAACTTTCAGGGAAGCAAAAATGGTGCTTCGAATAACTCTAATAACTTCAAGGGCAGCAAGGAGGTTTCTAACAATCATGGAAATTTCACTAAGAATTTCGGAAGGAAGGAACCTGTTAAGTGTTGGGAGTGCAATGGCCCACACTATGCATCAGTATGCCCAAATCGGAAGAAGCCAAACAGCAATATTCATACAATTCAAGATGAAATGACTGTTGGAGACTTTGCAAGGACCATGCCCCGAATCAATGCAGCGTTGGAGAATCGCCAAGCTGAGTACCAAACTTCCATGGTGGAAGTAGAAGGTATGGTTAACAAAACTCCTATAACTATTTTGATAGATCCAGGTGATAGCCTAAGTTATATTTCACCGCAGATAGTAGAAAGGTGTCATCTGAAAGTTGAAAAGTTTGATAACTCTTAGCTAGTTCAACTAGCCACAGGGGCAAAAAGAAAGGTAAATTGTTATGTTAAAGAATGTGTTTTAGATATGAATGATTTTCAAACTACTGTTAAATTAAATGTTTTGCCACTTGGTTCGTATGACATACTTATAGGTATGGACTGGTTAGAACAACACAGGGTGGTTTTAAATTGTTTTGATAAAACGTTTACATGTGTAAATAATAATGAACAGCCTGTAATAGTTAAAGGTATTCCCAGAAAGACTGTGGTTAGGCAGATCTTTTCCTTGCAGCTCAAAAGAGCAGTTAGGAAAGGATGCAAGGCCTATGCTGTAATTATTACAGATGAGGCAAATAAAGTTGAAAAAGATAAAATAAAAATAGAGAATATTCCTGTGTTAAATGAATTTATTGATGTTTTTTTCGGAGGAAATTCCAGGATTACCTCCCAGGAGGGAACTGGATTTCACAATAGAGCTAGTACCAGGTGCTGTACCTAGCTCGAAGGCTCCGTACCATATGAATATTCTGGAACTTAACGAATTAAAATCACAGTTAAAGGAATTAATCAATAAGAAATATATCAGACCTAGTGTTTCCCCTTGGGGACCACCAGTAATATTTGTTAAAAAGAAAGAGGGAACTATGCGACTCTGCATAGATTACCGTCAGCTCAATAAAATGACAATTAAAAACAGATATCCGTTGCCCCGCATAGATGATCTGTTTGATCAGCTGCGCAGAGCTACGGTGTTCTGTAAGATAGACCTGAGATCAGGCTATCATCAGGTGAGAATTAAAGAAGAGGACATATTCAAGACAGCTTTCAGAACTAGGTATGGACATTACGAATTTGTCGTAATGCCATTCGGGCTTACTAATGCCCCAGCCGTCTTTATGTGTCTAATGAATAACATAATGCATAAATACTTAGACAAGTTTATTGTCATATTCATCGATGACATCTTGATCTATTATAAAAATGAAGAAGAACATAAAGAACATTTGCAGATAGTTTTACAAGAACTGCGAGAGCAATAGCTCTTCGCGAAGTTCACTAAGTGTGATTTCTTCAAGAATGAAATCCAGTACTTAGGTCACGTGGTGACTAAGGAAGGGATTTCAGTTGATCCTGAAAAGTTCAGAGCAATTGAAGATTGGCCAGTACCAAAAGACATAACAGATGTTAGGTCTTTCATGGGAATCACCGGTTATTACCAAAGATTCATAGAAGGTTTTTCAAAGACAGCTAACCCAATCACTTCTTTGCAAAAGATAGGCAAGAAGTTCGATTGGAACTTAAAATGCGAAGAAAGCTTTAAGAAACTAAAAAATTTATTAACAACTGTGCCAATTCTAAGAATAGCGGACCCCAATAAAGATTTTTTGGTTTGCACCGATGCTTGTAATGACAGTCTAGGCGGAGTGCTGACTCAAGATGGGCATGTCATTTCCTATGAGTCCAGGAAGCTAAAGAACCATGAAAAGAATTATGCTACGTATGATTTGGAGCTGGCTGCTGTTATTCATGCCTTGAAAAAGTGGCGACACCACTTAATAGGTAGAAATTTTACTTTAATGACTGATAATAAGGGTTTAAAATACCTTTTAGATCAGCCTAACTTAAATGCAAGGCAAGCCAGATGGCTAGCCTTCCTAAGTGAATACGATTTCGAAATTCAACACATAAAAGGAAAAGAAAATAAAGTAGCTGATGCTTTGAGCAGAAATGCAAAATTGAATTTTACAACAGCAATCAGTACTTATAATTCTGATTTAAGTGAACAGCTAACTAAAGGAATAAAATTGGATGAAATTTATCAAAAATTACAAGCTACAGCTAAAGAAGAACCCACAGAAAGTTTAATTAAGGGTTATAGTCTAAATAACGATGGATTTTTATTGTTTAAGGACAGACTGTATGTGCCAAATGTGTCTAAAGTTAAATTACTGATTCTGGATGAAGTGCATAAAACCCCTTATTCAGGGCATCCAGGCTACCAGAAGACTGTCACCATGTTGAGAAAAGATTATTTCTGGCCTAACATGAAATTTGAAGTAGCTGAGTATATAGCTAGATGTTTGGACTGTCAACAAGTAAAGATAGAACATCAACATCCAGCTGGGTTGTTGCAACCCTTGCCTATTCCTAGCTGGAAGTGGGAAATAATCAGCTTATATTTCATTACTGGATTACCCAGAAATCAAAATCAGAATGATTCAATTATGGTGGTAGTGGATAAATTAAGTAAAGCAGCACATTTTATTCTTGTTAAAACCACTTTTAAGGCTGCAAATATAGCAGATATTTTCTTAAAACAGATTTTTCGGCTACATGGTGTGCCAAAGGTTATTATTTTAGACAGGGATCCTAAATTCATAGGGAATTTCTGGAAATCCTTGTTTAAAGGATTAAACACCACTCTGAATTTCAGCACCTCTTTCCATCCTCAGACGGATGGACAGACTAAAAGAGTTAATCAGGTGTTGGAGGATCTGTTAAGAATGTACGTCAAGGATCAGCTAGGTAAGTGGGAGGATTAATTGCATTTAGCAGAATTTGCATACAATAACAACTATCAATCATCAGCTAAGTTCAGTCCTTTTGAAATTCTGTATGGGCGTAAATGTAACACTCCTATCTCCTGGAATAATCCAGTAGATAGATTAGTGTTGGGGCCCAAATTATTAAAAGAAATGGAACAGATTGTAAAACAAGTGCAGGAGAACTTGAAGGTTTCCCAGGATCGGCAAAAGAGCCAAGCAGATTTAAAAAGAACTCTTAAAGAGTTCCAGGTGGGTGAGCATGTGTTCATAAAGGTAAGACCAAAGAAGATCTCCCTAAGATTGGGGAGTTGTGCAAAATTAGCACCACGTTACTGTGGTCCGTTTGAAATTTTATCTAGAGTAGGTCAAGTTGCATATTAGTTAGCGTTACCACCTAATTTAAAAGTGCACAATGTTTTTCATATTTCTGTTCTGAAAAAGTATGTTCATAATGCTACTCATGTAATTGATTGGAACATTGTACAGGTAGAACCAGAAGGGGAAGTTCTGGTGGAACCGGATTGTATCCTCGGGAGGAGGGAGATTATTCTGCGGAACTGCATAATTGGACAGCTGAAGGTGCAATGGAAGCACCTTAGTCCTGAAGAAGCTACTTGGGAATTGGAAAGTAAGATGCGGGAAGCATACCCAAATCTGTTTCAGGAGGTTCCTGAAGAAGAAGAATAAGTAACATCGAGGACGATGTTACATTTTAAGGGGGTGTGTATGTCACATACCCCAATTTTGTAAAATTATGTAATTTGTTTTATTATATTTCTGAGACATTATGTTAAACTTAATCCTAAGTAGGGATTGATGACTCAGCAGAGTCAACAGTTATGGAGTGTAATTCAGAATATTTTATTAATAATAAATAAATTATGGAGACAACAGCATGGGAGAGATGTTAAAAGAGGTTACTGGTCAAACTGGTGGATGGAACTAGGTGTAAAGGCAAAAGACAAGTGGTAGCATCGTCAAACATTTCCTAAGTTGCAGGTGGCAAATTCCCTATATTTGGGGTCATGATTCCCAAAGAAAGTGGAATCAGAGCAGGTGGCTCATTAAATGACAGTTAACCCAGCAAAGACCTAGGCAATCTTTAAAAAGTACTCAATGAAGAGAGCTCAGGATGCTCAGATTTTATTCCAGAGAGAATTCATTCAGGTGAATGTTATTCAGGAATTTCATTGAGGAAAGAGGAAAAAATAGTAAGGAAGTGTTTTGAGTGGATTGCTGCAGTAACTTGATTTTCATTACAGCTATTTGGGCTGAGAGAACTGACTGATAGTTCGGAGTTAATACTGAGTTGAAGAGTGGTATTTGATTTGCTGCACCTAGTTCCATCCAGGGAGACCAGAGCAAGCTCGGGGGTCCTGAGAAGTCGCTGTCTGAGCGCTCTTCAGGAGTTGGTAGGGAGGAACGGCCTCCCATTGCTGTTGTTGTCCACAGCTTAAACAGGTTCTGTTATTTATTTCTTTATATTACTGAATATGAATGGATGCTTGTTATGTTTATTTTGAATATTTGAGAAGCTAGTTAGTAACTGTAAAGATAATATTTTAGGGTATCAATAGTTAATCTGTTAGTAAATACTGTGTTTTTCCACATCTGGAATCACCAGACCGTACTCCAGCACAGTAACTCAGTATTAAGAAGTAGTATACTTCTAAAACCAAGTTCCCTATATGTATATCTACTCACAACAATCATAAGTGAATTATTAATGTTTAAGTTTCTGTATATTTGTGTTTAATTGTTTCTTGTTTCCTAAAATGTTGCTGTACAGTATAGAAGGCAAAAGTAGATTATCATTTCTATTGCTTTACCTATAAGATTCCTTCTTTACTTTCAGATAATTTCATTTTGGAAGTTAACTTAAATTAAAAATAAGTTTCCGAACTGTTACTTCTTATTATTCAGATATTAACCTGTTAATACTGGTACTTGCAGAATGTTTAGAAAAAGTAAACAATGTGAGTTACTTCAATACTGAAGTAAATTAATTAGAGTTGTGGCATTACAATTATCTCCTTACTTTACCTTCTTCTTTCATTTTCATTCTCTAACTTTATATGTAATGGTGATAATATCTTTTATGAATTAATATGCATGCTAGTTATATATATACAGTTATATAAAACAGACTATATAAAGTTTAATAGATTCTTTTTATTTTTCTTAAACAAATAATAATCTTAATGGTTAGAATAAGTTACATTATGAAGAAAACTATTATTTCAAATAAAGACAAGATTATTACTTACTTTAGTAGATACTATTGTATAGTAATAATATCCTATCTTATTATATCTAACATTGGAAATAGTATTATATTATCAACTTAAGAAATTACAGAACTAGTATTATTATATTTAAATCAAATAGAAAACAATACTATTTACAAACTGTAAAATAGGGTTAAACCCTAAACACCTATTTTATTGTAAAATAAATAATAATTATAAAAATAAGACAATGATCCATTACGGCTACATTATAAGGCTGTTTTAGCCTGAAGTTTATTTATTTTCTTAAATAGATTTAAAAAAAGAAATAATGCATTAATACAACCAAAGGTAAATCAGTATAAAAAGAAAAGATATGAGTACAGGACGCTCGACCATAGAGCTTAAGAATTTAGTCCTCATCAGTAACCTAACGAGACAGATGTCTCATTAACAAAAAAATTATTTAATAAAAAGAAGAACTAGTAATAATTTTCTTACGGCCGGGTTAATAAATAAAACACAGCAAGTATTCTTTTACTTAAATATTTCAAATACTGCATTAAGGATAAATGCAAAAGAGAGAAACAGTTTTTAAACATTCTTAGAACTGAGGGTAAAAACCCTAACCCTTTCCTTTAATCAACAGAACACCTGCAACTCTGTTTTATTTATTAACCAAAGCTGTAACAGAAATATATACATATAAAAGCATACAGCCTGTAGAAGTGACTAAAAATAGTAACGCAAGGCTTATAGCCTGTAAAAGTTTTTAAAAACCAAACATTAACTTCAAACAGGGTTTTACATTCACGGCCGTAGCCGGAGGGCTCTCTTTAAGAGCGAGGGTTTTACCCATAGGGCTAAAAACTGTAAAAACAAATAACCCAACATCCATGGAAGTCAACCAGAGCTGCATTGACCAAACCAGTGAAATATTTTAAGGTTGCAGACAAAGATGATGAGCCGTGGAACGACCAAGGCTTACCGTGGTCATGGAGCCGTAACCCTTGCTCTAGTGCAAGCGAAGAGGAGTAGCAGGTTCACCTGCAAAGAAAACGAATTGCACTTTGCTGTTAGCAGCATTTTTAATTATAAAAGAATTTTTATAACTTGTAAAAATTGCTGTACATTAATTAAAATGATGTAGTAGCTATCTTACCTGTTGATAACTTCACTAAGTTGCCTCGGCCAGTTCGAGCAAGTAGTTTTCCAATCGGTGGCAACAAGAATGGGTTAACATTTCTCAACAGCAATAAGAAGACCCCAGCGAAACGATGGAGAGAACAAACCCTACAACCGCAACACCCTTTCTATCTCTTAACACTCAACAGTTGATTGCACCAGTCATGCTTAGCTGAAAGGATAACTCTCATGCGGGACAGAGAAAGATAGAACAGTTATCAACCTGAATTAAACCATGCAATGGCGACTCTACAAAGACAAGCAGCAGGGTTATATGCAAACTAATCACCCTCACAATGCCATAGACAAGGTCATGAGGAGCTGTAGCACCAGGAGGAGAAATGGCAGTCTTTACAACATAGCATGGTTCAAAGGGTTTGCACAGCGGCCATGGGCCGAGAGCAAAAAGGAAATGAAGAGTTAGGGTTCAGTCAACCCTAATATAGCGCCAAAGTATGGCTGTCATGCAGCCAGGTACCACTTTTAATAATTGGTATGATGTTGGCTATTATTCCATAGTCCACGACCGTTTATTATTTATCAACCAAATCATCGCTGGAAGGTTCCAAAGGAGGTTTTCATACCATAGCTTAACCTACATAATAACATGAACCACGTACATTAGCCCAATATATATATATTGCATGCTACATATGGTTTAATCATTAGCACAATGTATATACATATTGTATAATATGTATTGTTTATTATATTTCATGCTATTTTTATTTATACATAACCTTGCTACATGAGCATAGAAACTCGTTTAGGATAACAAGAAACTATAGTATATTAGAGTATGAATATAGTTTAGTTGTGATAGTTCACAACTACGATGCTATCTAGTTGGTTTTTCAAAAGATAGTAATAGACATATCTACTCTATGAAGTATATAGAATTCATGGTGTTACCATTGTGTTTTTTAAAAATTTGATTTGGCTACTCTGGTCTATAATTTAGATACTTAGGGTTAGAGAGATAACTCTTCCTTGTTTTTGGTCACGACATTCCTTGGTGACAAATAGACTTTGTCACTCTCCAACTCAGAATTTATAAGAGACTTCATAAGAAGGGTAGAATAGATAGCTTGATTTTCCATTTATATCTTCTGTGGTTGTTAATCTATTTTTTAAGATATCATAAGTGATCAAATGATATAAGTCTAGGACTGATTCTGACAGTATTGGGTTTTCAGCCAAAAAGGATACATTTGGAATGAGTTTAGCATTCTAAAAGAATGTAGGCCTTTAAACTATAAAAAGGAATATTTGTTTTGAATCATAAATCATAAATGCTTCAGTAGTAAAATTATTGAATCGATTTTTAATAGTATTCCTCATTAGTTGAAAAACTGGAAAGAATGCAATCTAAGTATGGAATGTTATTGTTATGACTTTGACTAAAGAAGTAAACCTGTGAAGCTGTGAACTTCTACCATGTTAGATGTTAAGTAAGAAATAATAAATACATTCTTATACTTATCTTTAGGATAGACCTGAAGGGTTTTATCGTACTTGTAAATCTACTAAACCTCATGTCACTGTATGGAATAGTCTCTACTATTTTTATATGTAAAGTGCAAATTCTCTTTAGTATTAAGTCTTAAAGGAAATTTCAGCAGTAATAAAATTAATACCTTGAGGAGCATGGTATTTCTGTCTAACTCGATTAAACTTTAGTAATCGTTTTGTATGCAGAAAATATGTACTGTAAAATTCAAAGACTTGTTAGTATCGAACCATACTTCTTACCTGTATACCTGTAATAGAAGGAAACGGCTGCGTTAGCTCGAAAGCTAAGTAAGCCCAGCCCTTTACGACAAACCACCTTATGTCGCAAATAGAAAACTAATCAGTAGCTGAAAAGAAAAATGCTTTTCAAAGTACAGAGTATTTAAATAATTATTCAGTTACAAAATAAATAGCATAAACTAATCAACCAGTTAACAACTGCTTTTAATGTGATTATATGTTATTTAAAAAAAAAAAATTTAAATTTGTCGAAATTTTGGGGTTTTGACATCCATTTTCTGTGTTTGATTAGAAACCCTTAATCTTTGTTTTAGAAAATCAAATGATGAAAAGCACAATGGAATACAGATGCTTTCAGCATACTCATTCCCATCCTCTCTTCATAATTTTTATCAGGGATTGGAATAAGTTCTTCTTCGGTAACCAGTGAAGGACTCACAATATTTTTAACCAGTTTTTCATTCTATTTTGGGTTTTCTATGGGGTGTGGTCTATCATCCATAGTGAGTCTCTCCATCAAATCCTCCATGGTCTTTAGCATTGCGTCTATTCTAGCATCCCATGATTTAGAGGAAAAGGGATGTTCAGGCTCTGTATCCTTCCTTCTTTCTCCCTCCTCTCACCTTTTATCTCTAGCAGCAGTCAGGTTTATTTCTACCTCTATGGCATAATTTATCATATCGGCCAGGGAGGTTGGTTTTCTTTCACTTATACATAAGGTAAATTTGCTATTAAAAGCCTTAGCATACTGGAGTTGGGAAGAACCAGGGGGGGCTTGAACTGGGCAGGGATGGCATGATACACTTTCATAAACTTGTTAGAAAAATCTTGGACATATTCACTCTCCCTCCTCTTCATGGAATGGATTTGGACAAACACTTCCTAGGGTCTTCCTTTTCTACCCACTGGTTCTTGAAAGAATCCTCAAAAGATTGATATCCAAAATGGAGTCGTCTAGAAGACTAGTGAACCATCTACTTGCCTCTCCAGCAAGACTTTGGGCGAATAGCCTGATTTTAGTGTCCTCATGGTCTACCTCCTCTAGGTTAGTCTAGTCTGCAAACCACCCCAAGTGTTCTTCTGCTGAATACCCCCTATCCCCATTAAATTGTTTGACTTTTTGGGCGTACGCATGGGGAAGGTCATGAATAATGTTGATGTATTTGTAACTTCGGAAGATATTCTGATGTATATTATCATTGTATGTTGTTGTATCCCCATTGGGGATGTGTGTTACCCCTTTATGATATGTCTAAATTGTTTCTATGCTTTTACGTACAACCTCCATTGTAAGTCAGGGCAATAGTCCCCAGTGTATCATCATGTAATATGTAATTGTGGTCTCTCTAGGAGAAGTGGGCCCCATGTGAGATGACATGTATTCTCAAGTATTATATTTGGTTAGTGACTTTAAAGGGTATAAATAGGGAGGCAATATCCCTCATTTATACAACATACACACTCTCTAAGGTGCATGAGAGAGAGAGACAGTTAGAGGAGGAGAGAAAGATAGCTGGTGAACATTTCTTATTACTGTTTTTGTTCATTTTACTATTCTGAAGAAGTTTGCAGGGTTTTCTCCTTTATGGTTTCCCCAATGAAGATCCATGTGTCTTGTGGATATTTTATATCCTACTAATTTTTTTTTACTTGTTATTCTTTCATATAAAGATCCTAGACAATCTAATTAGATCTTAATAAAATCTAACATGGTATCAGAGCCTCTATGAAAGAAGGCACTATGCAAATGAGGGAACTAGGGATTCCTAGTTGAAGGTGTTCTCTCCACAGATCATCAAGCAATGAGGGCTAGGAGAAATTTCCTCACTAGAGAGCATCTATTGGTGGTGTCAATTTTTGAAGCAGAGAAGTTTCACTGTACAACCGAAATACACCTACAATGGAAGCTAACGAAAATTAGGGTTTCATGCCTAAAACCCTAGAAGTCTAAATTTAGTCATTCTTGAAAATTCGATATAAAGTGATATTGGAGAAGGATCAGAATCCAAAACTTTATAGGCAAAAGCGAAATTATTTATGCAGTTTTTGTAAAATTTTCAGCCTCATATTCGCTACACTTCAAGAGATATGGTTCCTCCAAATCAGGGTTCCATCCTCCTCCATAATTCAGTCATAAATAGGTGACTTAGGGATATTTGCTATATATAGGGCTAGGAAGATACAAATGGAGTTTTGAAATATGTTGTAGGTAGGGAATGGAATGTAGTTTCTCTGATATGCTTTTCATATCTAGAATGTGAAACAGTGACATGTTTCAGTTTGTACAAGTTCTCTATGTTGAACAGTCCCCAAAAGAGTCACCTTGGGAGAATCAGAATAAGTCCCACTTGGAGAATCCATTTCTGCTCTAACCTATGGGATTGGAAAGAAGACATACCAGGCTATCTCAGTGAGAAGTTTTGTACTATTAGGATCTAAAACATTAGAGATACAACCGAATCAATTTCAATCTGCAGAAGAAATTGGAAAACTAGGGCTTACTGTTCTGAGAGCTTCCCACCATTGTTTTCAGAAAAGAAGTACATTGTACAGCTCGCCTTGAAGAGGCCAATATTTCTGTCCAATCAAAAGTTTCAAATTCCAAGTTTGAAAAATTATGGTTTCTCTAACAAACTCTAGATATACCAGCTTCGGAACCAGGTCGAAGACCTTAAATCGGTAAGATCTAAATCTTTTTGATTTCCATTTGAGGTTCTCATTTTAAAATGACTAATCACACCCAGCTTGATGACAATCTTGGTGAAATGACAACTTCTGAGTATGGAAGTATAGGACCTCCATGATCCTTAAAAAAATTGACTTGGATCAGTATTTCAATAAGGGAGTTCTAAGAGCCAGAGGAACATGAGGCTAAGGTTAGAGCCAAGAGAATCATTGCAGATTCTATTAAAGATGATCTCATCCCTCATGTGTCATCCTTAAAGACACCAAAAGTAAGTGTTCGATACTATGACAAAGCAATCAAATAATAATAAGAGATTGTTATAAACACCTTGAATGGACTCCCAAGATCATGGGATTCATTCATTCAAGGAATATGCTCCAGAAGGAAGTGATTACCTTTAGCAGACTCTCGGAATAGCGCACAAAAGAAGAAGCTCGAATCATAGTAATAAAAGAGAGGATGGGGAGCAACTAAAGATCAATCTCTCATGATTCAAATAATATTCAAGCGATGACGAATATGAAGGACTCAATTCTTGAAGAACTTCTTATCCATCTTAGCATTTAGATAAGAAATGATGTTGTTATGAATGAAGAAGATGATGAAGCTGAAGGACCAAGAAGTAGTCTACCCATGAAACAAATAAATATAAGTATTCAATTGTCATTTCATGATATTGTTTGGTTATGCATTTGTTTCTATTCAATTGATGTTTGAGTATTTTGCATCTATACTACTGAATTACACATAATGGGTAAGAAGTCAATGTTGGTGTATACCATTCCATTACTACTTATCTAGATTGAAACCTCTTTGTTGGCATATTAGGAGTAGTACACACTCTTAATAACATTGGGTTGGAATGCATCTATAAGTTACTATATGTGTACATGATATGGATTAATGTTGTAGCATTGGCTAAAATTTTTGCATGGCTATGTGACATATATTTGTCACTATTAATATGTTTTGGAAATAATGATATGTTTCTAATCATGCAACTCAACTTAACTTGTATATCATTCTGGAGAACAAGTAACAATAGTTCAGAAGAGGAACCTAAAGCTTCCTGGGTCAAAGACACCATGGTGAAAGAAATATCTTCAGAAGAATATAAAGAGAATGGTAGATCCACCTCGAGATATGAATACCACCTTGGGCACGAGAAATAATCCAATATGAAGAAAAGTATGACGAGACTTCCAAAGAAAGCAAGAGGCCTCAGACACACTCTAGTTATGTGACACTATTGAGCGACACCATTGATGCAGATCCTTCTAATTGTGAAGAAGTAGCCAAGAAGAAAGGGAAGGAGACTATGATCAAAGAGTACTAGTTTGAGAAGAATGATGTATAGGATGTGGTCTCAAGACCTGAAGGGAAGTCCATAGTGTCTTCCATATGGATCTAAAATATCTAGCATGCAATAGATGGTAGCATCATGGGATACAAGGAAATATTTGTAGCAGGAGGCTTCTCAGAGAAAGAAGGCATAGACTACGAGGAGACATTTTCACCAGTTGCGAGTCAAGGAGGAAGTGTACATAGAGCAGCCATTGGGAGTTGAGACACATGACAAGCAGACTCATGTGTGCAAATTAAAGAAGGAATTGTATGAGCTTAGAAGGAACCCATGGGATAGAACATACATTTACATAAGGAGCTTGAAGATCACCTAGAGTGCTGAAGATATTAACCTTTGCTACAAGGTTGAAGATAAAATCCTATAGAGGAATACAATCTCATAGATGGGTGCAAGAAGAAATTTACAACAAAGTTCAATATAGAGGATCTTGGTATCTAGTGACCCTAGATGAATACACAAAATATTAGTAGCAGATGAAGCTACTTGTCGCTTCATTACATAATGTTTCAATACATAGAGTATGAAAGGCAGAGGGAGAATGATGCTCCACGTCAAAGGGAGTGATTGCAGAAGATCCTCAGGTTCGACATGGTATGGCAGGATGGAAAACTTATTAATGGCTCTAGGATTTACTAAGAGTAAAGTGGATTCCAACCTTTACTTCAAGGTTGAAGATAGAAGACCAGTGATGCTCCTATTATATGTCGATGACCTGTTATTGACAGTAAAAGAGGAACTCATTAAAGATGCAAGAAAGAGACTTGCTACAAAGTTCAAGATGAAATACCTAGGGATAATGCACTACTTCTTAGGCATGGAGTTGTGGCAGAATGTGAATGAGATTTTCCTTGGTTAAGGAAAGTATGCAATTGAGATTTTGAAGAAATTCGGAATATTGGACCGCAAGGTGATAACCACACCTATGGCATCAAACTTGAAGCTTATGTGATGCTTCATTAGAGACGATTGATTCCATGGTGTATCGATAGATGATTTTTTCATTGATGTGCCTGACGAATATGAGACGAGACATATGCTTTTCTGTGAACAACTTGAGCTAGTTCCTGATGGATCCGAGACATGCTCACCTGGTTGCAAAGCATGCAGTGAGGTACCTGAAGGGCATAGTTGAGTATGGGCTCAAGTATGATATGAATAAGAAGATTAGCATGGAGGTTTATGTGGATTCAGATTGGGAAGGCAATTCCATTGATAGAAAGAGCACTTCAAGGTGCTGATTTAGTATAGGATTAGGTGTGATCTCCTGTTTTAGCAGGAAGAAATCCTGCGTGGCACTAAGAATAGCCGAAGCAGAGTATTTCGCAGCTTGTTTGGTTAGTTGTGAGGCAGTATGGCTGAGAAAGCTACTGTCTGATTTGTTTGATCTCTAGTTGGATGCTACTTCTATATATTGCAACAACCCGAGTTGTGTGAAGTTGTTTGAGAACCCGGTGTTCCATGACAAGTCGAAGCATATCGAGATCAAGTATCACTATATCAGGGATATGGTGGAAAGAGGAGTAGTGAAGCCATAGTATGTTGTGATAGACGAGTAGGTAGCCGATGTATTGACCAAGCCATTAGCCAGAGTGAAGTCTGAGTACTTTAGAGAGATGCTTGGTGTTCTTCAGATCGAGGTTCCTTCTAAGGGGAAGTGATGAGTCTGGAAGATGAATATACACATGAGCCTTTCTGACATGGTGGTAGGCTAGGTCCTCCCATGGTTGTTGATGTAATTATTGGATCCTTTCCAACATGGTGGCATGCTAGGTCCTCCCATGTTCGTTGATGTAAGTGCGAGAGCCTTTCTGACATAGTGCCAGGTTAGGTCCTCCCATGGTCGTTGATGTAAGTGCCGGAGCCTTTTCAAAATGGTGGTAGGCTAGGTCCTCCCATAGTCGTTGATGTAAGTGTTGGAGCCTTTTCGACATGGTGGAAGGCTAGGTCCTCCCATGTTCATTGATGTAACTGCTAGAGATTTTTTGACCTAGTGGCAGGCTAGGTCCTCCCATGGTCGTTGATGTAAATGTCGAGCCTTTCCCGGATGGTGGTAGGATTTTCCTCCCATGCTGGTGGATGTAAGTGTTGTGTTATGTGTATCTGGGTTGTGCTCCATGTGATGATGATATGCTCTGAAGATGATGAGGTAACAGTAGAGTACATAGGTGTTGCAAGGCATGTAATTAGTCCTGGAATGCTCCTTCAGGTTTTGCAGTAGCATATAATCAGTCCTAGGAAATCTTTTAGGTTTTTCAAGAGGCATATAATAAGTCCTAATATGTACCTGCTTGATGGCTTGCTTGCAGATATGATGAAGACCTGACAGAGGGCTTGGCCTACATCCAACATGAAAAAGGCCTAGCACTGTCAAAACTTCTGATGACAGATAGTATGGGATGATGATCAAATTATAAGAAGTGGTGTCAGCATCTATGATGAAGACTCTATGAATCCTTGATGATGACGTTGCGATGAAGACCTGACCAGATGTGTTGATGACTATGTAGAGAGAGAATACCTTCCTAGTTAAGAGGGAGTGTTGATGTATTTGTAACTTTAGAAGATATTATGATGTATATTATCATTTTTTGTTGTTGTACCCCCATTGGGGATGTGTGCTACCCATTTATGGGATGTCTAAATTGTGTCTAGACCTTGAGGTACAACCTTAGTTTTAATTTGCGGAAATAGTCCCCAGTGTAACATCATGTAATATGTAATTGTGGTCTCTCTAGAAGAAGTGGGCCCCATGTGATATGACATGTAGGCTTGGGTCTTATATTTGGTCAGTGACTTGAAATGGTATAAATAGGGAGGTGCTCTCCCTCATTTATACAACATACACACTCTCTAAGGTGCACGAGAGAGAGAGAGAGAGAGAGAGAGAGAGAGAGAGATAGTCAGAGGAGGAGAGAAAGGTAGCTGTTGAACATTTATTATTATTGCTTTTGATCATCTTACTATTCTGAAGAAGTTTGCAGGGTTTTCTTTTTTATGGTTTCCTCGATCAAAATCCTTATGTCTTGTGTATATTTTATATCTTATGCCTTTTGTTGTACTTCTTATTCTTTCATATAAATATCCTAGATAATATAATCATATCTTAAGGAAATCTAACAAATAATTGCAGGGAGAAGTATAGGGGAGAACCTTTTAGTATTTGATGGGGTTATAGCAGAGTTTATGAGAGGAACTGAAGCTAGTGTGACAAACATAGTCAATCTACTGTGAGGAACTATATAGCTATGAAGGATTGCAAAATTGAACGATGAAGGCTGCTTAATATCTAAATTGGTGGGATATAAGACTATGGCAACAGACTGTCTCGTGGAAGTGGATCTTAGTGAGGCTAATTCAGAGGTAAATGGATGGCATTCTTGATCAGAGAAGGGTTGGAGATAATTACTTGGAGGTGTTACGGAGAGAAATTCCTATGGCTTGGGATACCACAACAGACAGCTTGACTCCAGAAATCAATCTTTTCCAATATGCAATAGAAAGTAAATGTCTAACACTAAAGGATCAAACCTCGTACCTCATTCCGGATGGTTGAAGTAGACCCCAGTTGAGCTTTCCAACTTTAGCTTGAATTGATAAATTACTTCCTCAACAACAAGTAAACAAGACAATCATACTATATATCATGGTGTTAGATCTATTCTAGCATATATAATCAACAATGTATAATCATTTGAAATAATCCCATGGATAAAATATTCATTCAAACACACATTATTGAAGAGGAAAAGATATTTCTATTAATATAAATCAGAGATTACAATAGATATAACTTTTGATGGCACGTCTGCGAACTGGAGAAACTAAATCCCCCACTTGGGCCTCCACCACCTCAATCCTCCATCTCTCGATAGCAAGTTCACAAGCAAAAGGAAAGCTTGGGAAGAACACAAAAGTGCTCCAAGTGACAAAGGGATGCAGACTCAAGCATAAGTTCTGGCAACAATGGACTATATGCCTTCAATGTACCATAGAGTTCCTTATATAGCTTTTCAAAGGGGTAATGAAAGGTCAAATCCGAGCGATCTCAAGGCATAGGGAAGGTCAGGAGTCAAGTGAGTCGGATCCATGTCAAGGAAAACTCCAAAAGGATTTGGATTTTTGTACATATCTCGATGTATGCGGTTTTAGGGGTCAAACCCGCGTATATACGTGATTATAGGTTTAAAATTCATGTGTATCATTTTTCACATGTTTTTAGGGATGATCAAGGGAACATTAAAGGACAAAAAATGGTCCACGGGGTCTAAGGAGTTTGCAGTGGGACAGGGGAATTCCATACAAAGTGTGATTCACATGGAGTGGTAAAATCAACTATAACAAATGCCCCCTAATGTGTGAGGTCAGAGGGGTCATATGATGGCCGAAATACATTATAAGTCCATCCCAGAAGTTGTGTGATGAAGGATCCCAAATGGAAGACCAACCACCCAATCAGCATAGTACAATAATACAACTTCGCACATAACTGCAAATACATATAGCAGTCTCGGATACATAAGAGTGCAATGGCCATGAATAGGCATGATACAAGATATCACATAAGTGGTCATCACCACGTACAATATACATAGATCAGAATATCCATGATGAAGATATACAAAGGACCATGATCTCCATAATGGCTGAAGATATATAACAGATCAAGATCTCCATAATGACTAGAAATGTCTGACATATACTGGAATCAAGTCACGAGAGCTGAAATATCATGAAAAATGGCACGATCAAGGAGGTAGCATGTAAGAGATACCACCAATCTAGAAAGTCTTCTACACAAACTGCTACGAGTACATGTCCTACTATGTGAATAGAGGTGTCAAGGTTGAACATAGTAGTCCATCGTCTGATTACCGGTCATTGATGTATACCGTTAACAGACACGAGATCACCCATCGATAATGAAAATGGGAATCAAGGTACTAGAGTGCAAAATAACAAGTGTGAATAAATGTGTTGAGGTCAAACACTTGAGAGGATCCATCGATCAGGAGACATTGATGTATTCCCAAAGACTGTCGATGGTGAGAGAACCTGCCACTGATTATTGCAAGTCTCAAGGCACTCAAACTGACTCTAGATTCCAATCCCAGAATAAATGATCTGAAGTCGATGGGATGAAATCTGCTGGAAGGAGGGCATTAAGGCATCCCCCATCATCCAATACGAGGTACTCAGAAAAGCTGTATAATGTGGAAGGACTCAATTATAAGGTGCACAAACCAGTAATTGTACTGGGAATGGCCGACATGCAAAGTCAAGATAACTGAGGAATGGCTGACTCAGGCTTCAACTTCCTTCGAATAAGAGCATAATGGTGTATGGTGACTGAATAGAGGCAGCATAGACTCGATATACAAACTGGGACATCTCTGCAACACAGGGGGCATCGATAGAGGCTCCATAGGGACTGGAAGCTTAACCAGTCGATGGAGATAAACTCAGATAAATGAGTATAGCTCCTAAAGTCAATGGATAACCCAACCAATGGATGTGATATACAGTGCTCTGTTCGAAGGTGACATGACTCGACAGTTTCCATAGATAACATCTTTCCTTGTCCAGCTTTTTGGTTTTTTGATTTTTTTTGGACTTTTTCAATTATTTAAAAAGCTTGAAAAAGAATAAAATTGATTTATAGTTACAGACTATGAGGATACGAGTGTCATAAGGGAAAACAAACTAGTTTCAAGTAGTGGAACATACCTATGCTCAATGCAAGGATACATGTGTAGGATATCGACACTCGGGGGAAAATCCCCTCCCAGTAAAAAGGGAAACAAGCTGCGAAGGATATAAAAAATGGCTCTGCATGGCTAGACATGAGACAATATCGGGCTATATGGTTGAAACGCAATGTCAGGGAAGCCGACATAAAGCTCAATAAGGCAGGAAAAGCTCATGATAATGCATTTACAACTTGACATGAGGGAGTCCTAAGGGAAATAGGCCAGCAAAAGATCAATAGGAGTATTAGGCTCTTGCAAAATGTCATGGCAGTACTATACAACGGACTCCCACACCCTAAAGGAGAAAGCGTCATCTTGGGCACCAAATGAAAATAAGGCACTAACTAGGGTACCCATGTAAGGTGAAGCTCTACCACTCATATCATGCCACTTCTAAAGAAACAAGAAGGTTTCGTGACACAATAGAGTGGGTGCGTACCTAAGGTTATGATGAAATGGTCATAAGGTCATGCAAAATGCAAACAGTGATGAAACCTAACCTATATGCCAGTTTAGACATGATACCTAAGATCAGCACAAACGGGTCAGTCCAACAACTAAAACGGCGCTAAAAAAGGTCCTCTACATCATGAATTATGTCAAAAATGGTTAGAAAATGTCGAACTATAGGAAAGGGGGTAAAAATTTTCAAATATTTGAAAATTTTCTATAAATAGTAAACAATTCAAAACATTATAAAACATTTGAAACTTTTACCCCTTTGAGCTCGGATTTTCCACAGCGAATTCCAGGAGATCCAGCCGGCGAAATCCACTACCGTTTCTTCCAGGTATTAATCCATGCTCTTCTCTTTCATTTTGATGCAGTTTTTATCAAATTCCATGGTCAATTAAGCTTTCTAGGCCAAACTAAAATGGGTGCTACGGCCCATGTGGAAATTGAGGGTTTTTCCGCGTATAGGGCTGGATATACACGAAAAATTCCCCCAAACCCGCATACATACGTGGCTGTTTTGAAAATAGTCACGTATGAGGCCGTGCATAAGGTTTTTTCAATAATATAATGGAAAAATTTGCAATTTCTTGTGCAGGATGGTCCTATAGTTGAGAGAGCGTGAACATGGTGAAGTAGAGGAAGCAGTAAGGGCCGATCTAATGGCTCAACAAGCTCTACATGCATGTGGACTCTACAAGTTTTGGTGTCTTGGTGGTTTGAGGGCCAAACCAAGACTATTACAGATGCTGGTGGATTACTGGGATCTAGACTCGAAGTCCTTCCAGATAGATGGGATTTCCCTCACTATAGAGGTGGAGGACAATACTTCATTACAGGGCTTTCTAGACGAGGGAAAGTGGTAAACCTTCGTTCTCATGGTGGGCCAGGAGGTGGCATGACTATCAATGAGTACATTGCGATGTACTGCTATTCAGACATAGAGAAGGTGGGGAGTCAAGTCCCTACCAACGCTATACAGGTGCTGGGCCTAAAGGCCATACTATTGACATTGGGCAGGATAGCAGGCTTGGCATCACTCCACCAGGCCTCACGACCTCTGATGTTCTATGTAGTGGAGTGCATGAGACCCACGATTTATGAATGGAGCACTACACTACTGAGCAACATGAAACATCGGCTCAGTGAGTGTAAGGCAGGTGGAGTGCAGAACTTTAGGTTCAGCAATATACTGAGCATGTTTTTCTTCGAGCGTGTTCTAGGATTAAGCCTCAGAGTGGATGTTCCTTTTCACGGGGTTCGAGATCCGGCCCAATGGCGTTGGGAAAATGCGATGCGCAGATTGGGGGGTGGTAGGGTGGCCAACCCTTATCCAGCTGAGTTCTTTCCATGGTGGCAACGACAGATAGTTTCCATCGATGACTACCCCTATGCAGGGATAGATTTTTGGGGGGACCCGGACATGCCGCTGCCACCAGGATCAGCATATGGAGATATAGGTAATGAATCTCGACCCTCTCTTTTTAATTTTTTTTGAGTTATTTATTTTTTTTGTGTTTTTTGATTATATGGAATCAAAAGACATATTTTTGCGTGAGAATACATAGTGACATCTACCATTTGTGTGCAGATGTGGGACCACGGTGGCCAGAAGGCTTCCCTCGTCATAGACGGAGGGGAAGAGGAGATGATATCATGGGTGTGGATGCGGAGAGGACACTACAGAGCATTCATACCAATTTTTTAAGGTTGACACATAGGGTTCCCATGACGCAAGTCGAGGACTTGCCTGAGGCTATGCAGCGCCAGGTGGTGGGTGTACCACGTGCAGGGTGTGATTATTTCAATGGCTAGCTAGAGCCGTAGTGACCTTCCATGATCACAAACCTCCTCCTCCTCCACAAGATTAGATACTTGGGAGTATATACATTTTGTATTACTGTGTATTATATGTTGGTGGCTCGAGAGCCCCAATTTTGTATCATGACACTATGTACTATCACATTTTTGGATGTTTATATAATTTTTTTTATGGTGATCGGTTTATTATTTACATGTGTAAAAATTGTATTTGTGATGAATTTACTATGAATGAAACAAATGCCAATCTAACACGTAGTTAGCATATGATTCAACAACTTGATTATTAATTCTTGGAATGTGTATATATGTTATATTGTCAAATTGCCGTTCTAATAATCTCACACGTAAGAATCTTCTCAATAACGTCATATCTCTAACATGGTACAAACCATTCAGCTATGACACTACTAACTCCGAATCAATATGTACCTCAAGAGAGAGAACACCATGTGAAATGGAATCCCGTAGAAGCTCAATAATGACACTATATTCAACAACATTGTTGCAAGATGGCCGCAGACATACGCCTCCTGAAGATAGTACCTGACCCATAGGAGTATAAATCACCCAAGCAGCAGAGGCTGAGTGTTGAGTGTGATGGCTTGCACCGTCCGCGAATCCTATGTAGGTGGAAGATTCCATTGACATCTGCCAAAAGAAAAAAAAACTAATCACAAACCCAATCATGATAACAAAAATACCTAACTATGCAAAACTGTACACTGATATACAATAAGCAGACTTGGCTGAAAATCATGCATAGTACTTCTTGAGATAGAGCCCATTTCTAGGCTCCACCAAGGCCGTTCCTTTGTAATCCACTAACTCATAAGAACCCTTCTCTAACACACTTTTGACCACGTAAGGACCCCGCCACATAGGATTAAATTTCCCTGCCCCCAAGGGTTCTTTTGGTTGATCCCACAAAAAGACCAAGTCTCCCTCACTAACCCTCCTTGGACGGACAAACTTATCGTATTGGATCTTTATGCGACATTTATTGACTTCTAGAGCCACCAAGGCATCCCGACACTGCTCATCAAGTTGCTCAAGGTGGACCAAATGCTCCTCCAATGGTGAAGTGTTTGGTAAGAGTTCTACAGCTAGCTTCAAAGAAGGAATCTCGCATTCAACCGACAATATTGAATCCACTCCATGTACAAGTTGATATGGAGAAAAACTAGTGGCAATCTTAATAGCGGTTCGATACGCCCACAAAGCAGGATATAACATGTTGCACCAATTATTATTGCTTTGTGCGATGGTTCGTTGGAGAATGGATTTGAATGATTTATTCACTGCTTCTACCTATCCATTCGCTTGAGGGTAGTAAGAGGAGGAATGCTCTTGCTTGTACCCTAAATTTGATGCCAACTCTTCCATCATATGGTTTTTAAAGTGTGAGCCATGGTCAGTGACAAGCTCTTCCGAAATCCCAAATCGAGTAATAATTTGGTTGAATAAGAAGTGGGTAGCTGTCTCACGATCGGAGTTTACTGTAGGCATAGCCTCAGCCCATTTCGTGAAGTAATCAATAGCCACTATAATGTGATGGTGCCCCCCAGCTGAAGCTGGGTTGCAATCCATAAAATCGAGCCCCCACTTAGTGAAGGGACCGGCAGTGATAATGGGACGTAACGGGGCAAGTTTCAAGCACATATTACATGCGAACACCTGGAAAGGGTGGCACCTCTTAACCGCAACAACACAATCCTTAAAGATCGATGGCCAGAAATAACCTACTCTTAAGATATTTTGAGCTGTAGAAATCTGAGATAAATGACCACCACACACCCCTCTATGGCAGTCATTCAGCACTACCTCAGCCTCTTCATGAGTTAAACAACATCGTAAAATGGAATCTACCCCACGGCGGTACAAAGTGTTATCCACTATGAGGTAGTTCTTAGAGACGTGACGTGATCGTCATCATTCATCTCGCGAAAGGCGAGTAGGGGTCTTCAATGTTTGTAAATATATTATGATATCCCCATACCATGGGTCTAAATTTGAGATTAAGACGATGTGTTCATCAACAAACGTATCTTCACAAACCAACTCCTCGTCCTTTCTCAGGAAATCCGATATAAGCTCTGCAAAAATTAAAGACTTCTTCGATTTTGCTGAAACAAACCCGAGATCGAATTCTTGTAGAATGAAAATCCATTTATTATATTTTCCCCCAATCATCCTTCGAGTGAGGACGAATTGAAACGGATTGACATGGGCTACAACCAAGGTATGGTGAAGGAGAATATAATGTCTCAACCGCTGAACCACATGTATGGTAGCTAAAGCAAGCTTCTTGACATGAGAATAACGAATCTCTATGTCAATAAGGTTCTTGCTCATATAGTATATGACATGCTCTTGGAGCTCCTCATCCTCTTGAACCAAAACCATACCAATCGTCTCGATGGACATGGCCACATAAAGTAGGAAATCACATCTATAGTCTGGGGGACTAATCACCCGGGCCGATGCTAGGGCTCGCTTGAGTGCATCAAAGGACTCCTGGGCTCGCTCATCCCAATAAAAAGGGGTGTCCTTCAATAGATGCATGAAGCCTCTAGTCAAATTGGAAAATTTGACAACAAATCTTCGCAGGAATTTTTCCATACCTTGCAAACATTGAAGATGATGAATATTGTTCGGGGGAGACAACTAAAGTATTGCCTCAACATTCAAAGGGTCGATTCTTATACCCTCTTTAGAAACGATGAATCCTAACAAATGACCCAAATTCACACAAAAGATGCACTTATGAGGATTTAATCTAACCAAATAGTGCCGGCATCTTTCGAATACCAACCTCAAGTGATAGGGATGACGCATTCTCATACGAGAATGAGCAGCAAGGTCATCCAAAAATACTTCGATGATTGACTTGAGATCATGGAAGATCAAGGTCATTGCCCGCTAAAATGTAGCTCCGATGTTTTTAAGGCCAAAAGGCATTTTTCGATCTGCAAAAGTTCCCCAAGGAGAAATAAATGTAGTCTTATGTTGGTCCTCAAGTTTAATCTGTATCTAATTATATCTGTAAAAGGCGTCCATAAAGGGAAAAACCTCGCTATTCGCACACTCATCCAAAATCTGATCAATAAATGGTGTGGAGAAATTGTGCTTAGGACAGGCACGATTCAAATCATGGAAATCAGTACATATGCAGATCGCTCCCTGCTTCTTATCCACCGGAATGAGGTTTGAAACCCACTCCATCAAGGGAATGGGATAGATGAAACCGACTTTCAACAACTTCTCTATCTCTTCCTTAATCACGGGTGCTTTCCTAGGATTCACCGCCTACAAGCGTTGTCGAACAAGCTTAGCATTAGGGTAAGTCTTAATCTCGTTTTCGACAATACGAGGGTCGATACCTGGCATTTCATTGTACGACCAAGCAAAATATCATGGAATTCTTTAAATAGCTCGGTGTATTCTAGAATCTCAGCATGGAAACATTCCGCCCCAATATAGGCATTCTCTACTCTTCCAGGATCACGAGAGATGTTGATAGCAATCGTGGAATATATGTTAGCCATGTTTCCATCAGCCTATTGACTAGGAGAACTTAATGGAACCATAGGACTACCAACTCTCTCACTAAGAACCGCCCTAAAATCCTCATGCTCCAAGTGGTCAAGCTCGAGAAGAAAGTACGATCTATGATGGAGTTCTTCCCATGGTGGCTCAATTCCCGACATAGCCTCAATAATCGCTTCATCTAAAGGGAAAACCATATCAAGGAAATCGTGTGCGTGAGAAGACTGTACTGCGCATGTTGGCAGTACATAAGGATCCTCCTCCTCTGTCCGCAAAGAGGAAGGATTAGGCTCTGCAACACACTTGAGATTAGCTTGATAAGCTATCATAGTTGTAGGAAATGGCATGTCCATCATGATGGGCTCACTCAGTGTAGGAAGAATCCAAGGATCTTCCATATGATTCGTGCGAAAAGACACCGATCTCATAGATTTCGAAGCCTCACTGGAACTAGACCCTATCATAAGGATCGGTGGAGGAAAACTAAAGATTCCCATGAGGGATGGATACATGCCTACACCCACACTCCCAGTTGTTGACTGAGAGTGTTCAATGATCGGGATCAAAGCTCCCGAAGATGCAGTAATAGACGGATTCTTGAATTTCGTTTGATCAATTGTTACGATCTTCGCGTTATGTAGAAAGAATACAATGGGGAACAGGGAAGAAGCAATGGCTTGCATAATGTACATCCAATTCCTACCCAACAAGAGATTGTAGTCAAGGGGTGCATCAACCACCTCGAACTCTATCCCAATGGTCTTTCCTCCCAAACAAACTTTAAGGGAAGGAAGGATGCCGTGTGGCCTAAATGATCTCCCATCGAACGCAGTTAACATGGTCGCTGATTTAGATAGCTCAGGGGAACCCAGACCCTTCCAACACGATAAAGACATCACAGAAGCGGCAGCGCCTTCGTCAATCACAGTGCGCTTGATTGTCATATCAAGACATTCTACGCGAATCAAAAGAGACACATAGTAAGACAAGCGAAGCTGAAGTCCTATAATTTCAAATTTAATCACAGAGGAAGAATCATCATCATTCACACCAAGGGAAGAAATCAACGCCTTCCTTTGCAAAGGACAAATCTAAAGCACTTCCAATGCGGACATCGCACAAGGAGTATGGTAAAAATCCTTGACAACTGAATATTTCTAGGCGACTCGGGCATTTGGATTGTGCCCTGAATGCTGAAGGAATCCCTTAGGAATGTGAGGTGTAGCTTTAGGTTTATCCATAGGTTTCTCAATACGCAAAGGGGACCCTCGTGGATAAGGCTCTTTGCCTGGGCTGGGTTGTGACGAACCATAATATTTCGCATGGGTCACAACTTTCACAGCATGTACCATGTTAATGGAACCAAGACCACTACCCTCCGGCAGATCCTGATCACCATCAGACTAGTCATGGGACCTTGAGTTCATATTTTTAGGTAAAGGGTTAGTTAGCACAGCTGGGCCCTGTGCCAAGAACCTCGAGGCTTCCTCAATACGAGGGCACAAGTAAGTGAGGTGATTTTCCTTACATAACTTGCAAGGGAAATTAACCTTACATTTATCTTGCTTGTCCCCCCCAGCATTACGACCATTCTTGTCATTACTATTAGCATTCTCATTCTTATTCCCACCCTTATGATTATTCTTACCCTTTTTTCTATTTCGTCTGAGTTTTTGGTTACCCTTCTGGTCTGAAGATTGCACTGAAAGTACACTCACCGTTTGGATGGGTTGAGACAAAGCCATATCTTGTCCCAAAGCAGATTGGTTGATTGACAATTAACTAACTTTTTTTGCAAACGAATCTACAGGTTTCACACTTGCACAACCAACAATTCCACTAGCATGTGGTCCAGGTTTGACTTTGGGATTGAAACTAGAACGCGGAGCATTGGGAATAATCTCATATAACAAAATAGACTGAGCATAAATCAAGTCCAGTTCATGCACCCTAAAAATCGCTTGTTCCTCATTCTGCACTCCGGATGTAGAAACATCCTTCGCTATATATGGCAATAACGACTTGAGGAACCACTCAAGGAGGAACTCCGGCGGTATAAATTCTTTGATTAACCTCTTTCATCTATGCCACTCTTGAATATGATCCAAGATATGTGTGGCTTTATCTTGCCAAAATGTCAACAAGAGCTCAGTACCAACGTCATAATGCACTGGTAGCTGGAAGTGGTTAAGAAAAGTCATCGCAAGGTCGTCAAACAAAGCGAATGCTCCCCTAGACAGCTCTATATACCATTTTGCGGTAGACCCTATAAGGGCGTGTTGAAATAGCCATAAATGGATGGAATCCTGATGTAAGGAATTCGAAGAGCACCATAGGTGAAAGGTAGTAATGTGTTCACTAGGATCCTCTCTTGGTTTTCCCTCGAACTTAGGTATGTCTGAGGGAAGCTTAGTAGGGACAGCCGGCCAAGTTGAGTCATGAGCTACAGGATCGTTTGTCAATATCGACAAGTCAGGAAGATTCAACATCACGAGGAAAGGGAGCCTAGGATGATGAGGTCAATGGACCGCTCCCTAATAGGTCTGATTCATATGGGTCTGATTACCACCATGGCCTTGGCCATAGTGCCCTCTTCCCGTATGACCTGTATAAGGTGGCATGGAAGCACCATAGTGTGGTGGACCTTGACTATTAGGAGCTACGAAGCCGTAATTAGGAGAGTAAGCAGGTTGTTGATACCTGCCCCCATAAGGTGAAGAACCCTGTCCATACTGTGTCCCATAATAGGGCCCATAAGTCATCGCATGAGATGTCCCATGAGACACTCCGTAAGTAGGAACATACATTCCAGAAGTAGGAATATACATTCCATAAGTAGGAATGTGACCTCTAGAAGTATGAGCATGACCTCCTGAAACAACAGGTGGTACATGAAGCTGAGACACAACAGGTCTAGTAACAGCAGTACAGACATGAATCGTAGCAACATTTTGGCCCGAAGGACCATGTGAATAAGGTGGAGGGTGAACATTTGAAAAAGTAGGGATAGAGGACGGAGGGACCTGAGTAATAATGTATGTACTATTCCCTATAGTCACTCGCCTCAGGTCTGGTATGCTCATAGGGTCACTAACCCTAGACATAAGAGGAATATGTGATGTAACTTCCACCACTGGGATGGAAGGTGCAATGTGACTAGTGCTCCCAAACCTCTCCTCATGGTAAGGAAATGAGAGTGCCTCCAGGCATAGTGTTAGGCTTGAAGTCAGATTCGACATGAAATGCCAAATCATGTGTAGGAAAACCAGACATACCATAACTACCATAGCTAGTGCTTGCGGGTTCAAAATGAGTCTCAGCATCTTCCGGCATTCCATACCGGTAATGCGTTAATGGGGAATCAACCCTAGAGTGAGTAGGTCTATCATGAAAGGTTCCTATCTTAGAAATTACAGGACCTAACTTGTTAGTTTTTCAACATTTAAGCTAGCATTATGTTAGGATCTTTTCACTGAGAGAATAACAAGCACATCAATAACATAAGCACACCACAAGAGACAAGAGACACAAAGAGTTTTGATCGGGGAAACCATAAATGGATAAAACCCCGCAACTTCCTCAAAGATAGAATCACCACAAGATGTAAGACCCCAAAACAGTAAGATGCACTCCCGACAGCAGTAGTCTTCTAGTCCCAGTATATTTCCTTCTCCACTAGTGCGCCACACTTGAGAGAGCAAGTGATGTGTTGTACAAGTGATAAATAGAGAGACTCTCACTCTCTATTTATATTCTTCCGTTCACTTGAAGTGCATTTTCACACGTAGGCTCAACTTACAATTACTTACTCAAGCCTACACCTTGATTAGTGTATAATAACTCAAGTGCCCCGAAACTGTGGGGACTTACCTAATGACTTGACAAGACTTGTTTACATTATTAATCCTCCCGATCGGAACATCGGGCCATGACTCAAATACATAATAGAAACATACCAGAATAAACATCAGGTTACAATACATAAGATACATAGAAGAATACATTCCAAAGTTATATGTACATCAACACTCCCTCTTAACTAGGAAGGTATTCTTTCGACACGATTTTCAGCACTGGTCTTCTTCTCTGTATCAACTGGATTATCTTCGTCTTCAAGTCATCTTTGTCTTCAAGTCATCTTCATCTTCAAGTCATATAGATCTGGATCATCTCTCGATCTGGATCGTCATAGAACTGGATCTGGATCATCACTTGATCTGGATCTGGATCTGGATCATCTCTTGATCTGGATCATCATAGAATATCATCACTAGATCTGGATCATCACTCGATCTAGATCATCATCACTGGACTGGATCTAGATCATCACTCGATCTGGATCTGGATCTAGATCATCTCTCGATTTGGATCATCACTGCTAGATTTGGATCATCACTCGATCTGGATCTCTCAGAGTCATCATAACTGGATTTGGATCATCTCTCGTCATCATCATGTGTGTACTATCTTGTCATGGGAATTTCTATAGAGCCAGCCCTTTTTCATGTTGGTTGTAGGCCTAGCCACTAGGTAGGTCTTCTCCCAGCACTTACATCTGACCTGCTCATCAGAAAGGCACACCCAGCACTTACATCTGACCTACTCGTCAGAAAGGCACGCCCAGTACTCACATCTGATCATGCAGTAAACTACAATCACATCAGAAAGGCCCAGCACTCACATTCACCAGCATGATAGGACATCACATCACCAACATCTGTGAAATGGATTTGCACTTATATCTGACCTGCTCATCAGAATGGCACATCCATCCAGGTGGGAACACATCCTACCACAGTGATGAATGACTTTCACCCAGGCCAGAGCCCCTCCTACCACAGTGATGAAATATTTTCACACATTCACCCAGGCCGAAACACATCCTACCACAATGATGAATGACTCTCACCCAGGCCGGAGCCCCTCCTACCACAGTGATGAGATATTTGTGCACTCACATCTGACTTGGTAGGAACTGAATCCTACACCCTCGTCAGAATGGCCCCTAGTCCCTGGCTGAGCTACCTGGTAATGGACCAGGTGCCTCCACTCTCCCTGAGAGTAGCAGTTGCCCTTACATCTGTCCTACTCGACAAAATTTCCAGCACTCACATTTGCCATGGAAGGAACTTAATCCTTTAGCCATGAACAGAATGGCTCATCCCTTACATCTGACCTGCTTGTCAGAATGGCTCTCTCAGTCCCTGACTAAGTGTTTCTGGTAACTAACCAGGTGCCTCCATTCCCAGAATGGCAGTCAGCACCCATATCTGACATGGAAGGAACTAAATCCTCTCACCCTAACAGAATGGCTCAGCCCTTACATCTGACCATGGAAGGAACCAATCTTCTCACCATGTTAGAATGGCTATGGGTCTCATCACTTTCTCTTGGAAGGAACCTCGATCTGGAGAACACCAAGTCTCTCTCTGAAGTACTCGAAATTCAGCCTAGCCAATGGCTTTGTCAATACATTAGCTATCTGTTCCTCCGTCGTAACATACTAGAGCTTCATTGCTCCTCTCTGCACCATATCCTTGATATAGTGATACTTGATCTCGATATGCTTCGAATTGTCATGGAACACTGGATTCTCTGACAACTTCATGCAACTATGGTTGTCACAATGTATACAAGTAGCATCCAAATGGAGATCAAATATATCAGATAGTAACTTCCGGAGCCATACTGCCTCACAACTAGTTGAACAAGCTACGACATACTCTGCTTCAGCTGTACTCAGTGCCACACAGGATTGCTTCCTACTAAACCAAGAGATCATACCTGATCCCATACTGAAGCAACACCCTGAAGTACTCTTCCTGTCGATGGAACTGCCTACCCAATCTGAATCAACATAACCTTCTAGGTTAGTCTTCTGATTCGCATCATACTTGAGCCCATAATAAACTGTACCCCTGCATGCTTTGCATCCATCAAGTGAGCCTATCTCAATGTGTTCACAACAGAGCAAATATCTAGTCTCAGGTACATCAAGGACCCAATCATCTAATGATACATCGTAGCATCAACCGACTTTGATGAAGCATCACTTAATAGCTTCAGGTACGATGCCATCGGTGTGGTCATATCCTTGCAGTCCATCATCCCAAACCTCTTTAGGATCTCTACTGCATACTTCCCTTGTCCAAGGAATATTCCATCTGTACTCTGCACACCTCCATACCTAGAATAATAGTGCACCGACACATAACAGGAGCATCACTGGTCTTCTGTCTTCAACCTTGAAGCAAAGGTTGGAATCCACTTTACTCTCAGTAAAGCCTAGAGTCATCAGTAATCTGCCCATCCTGTCGTATCATGTTGAACCTCAATATATTCTATAGTCACTCCCTCTAAAGCGAAGCATCATACTCCCTCTATCTTCCGTACTTTATGCACTGAAAACATTCTATACCGGAGTGACAAGTAGCTTCCTATGCTACTAGTATTCTATGTATCCATCTAGTGTATAGACTTGCATCTTCAACCTTGTAGCAAAGGTTAAGATCCTCATCAAGCTCATCATGTATGCGTTTAGACTCTTACTGGCTGCAAATGTCTCTTCGTAGTCTAGGCCTTCTTTTCGTGAGAAGCCTCGTGCTACAAATCTTTGCTTTGTATCAAATGGCGTTTCCATCTACTGCATGATGGAACTATGAACTTCTCTTTAGGTCTCGATACTGTGCCCTAACATCATTCTTCTTGAACTTGTCTTCCCTTTCTTCTTGGTGGCTGGAAGGTTATGCATCAATGATGTCACTGCACTCATCATATTATTCTTCATTTTGAAATGTCGTCACTTTCTCTTCGGAACAAGTATTCATTCTTCTTTGCTTGTAGGAGATTATGTACACGATCTTTCCTACAAGTCAAATGCAATTGTATGGTTAGAAACATTTCATAAGGAATATTTATATTGGCAAACACTTATGCATAAATATATGATCATGCAACTACTTTAGCCAATAAAACATTCATCCATATCTCACA
>LPNX010869010.1:82164-167313 GCA_001517045.1 Pseudotsuga menziesii | reverse complement strand
ACATCAACTGAATATAAACAAATGCATAACAAAACAATATCATGAAATGACAATTGAATACTTATCTTTATTTGTTTTGTGGGTAGACTCCTTCTTGAGTCTTTAGCTTCATCGTCTTCTTCATTCATAATAGCATCGTTTCTTATCCAAAAGATAAGGTGGATAAGAAGTTCTTCAAGAGTTGAGTTCTTCATATTCCTCATTGCTTGAGGGATCTTCTTTGGATGGTAAGAGCTTGATCTTCAGTTGCTCCCACCTTCTCTTCTTGATCTTCTTCTTCTTGTGAGTTCTCTTCCCAAAGTTTGCTGAAGGTAATCACTTCCTTCTGGAACACATTCCTTGAATGAATGATTTCCACGATCCTGGGAGGCGATTCAAGGTGGCCATCACCACTTCTGCATTCTTCACTTCTTCTTTTACCACTTCAAGTTGTTCTTTGATTTGAGAGACTCTTATGACTGTGTGGTCTCTGCATTCTGGATCTTCACATTCTTCAACTAGTTTCTTAAGGTCATGTTCTGATTTCTGTTCTTCCCTTCAAATAGCTTGAAATTATGGAAGACCTTCAACATCTTTGCTTGCAATAGGTAGTGCTCTGTAATGCACATGTGCAAGCCTTCTATGCCAAAGCTCATTTGGCTCTATTGTGTCATGGATCAAGGCTTGTTCTAGATGGCCCTTCAATTTGTACAAGCCTCCTTCTTGTTCTCCAATCACTACCACATCATCAATAGTCTTTCCTTTTGGCCACATGATGACTTGACCATCTATGAATGCAACCCACATTCCTTTTGCATCAATGCTGAAATGGAGAGAAGGTTCTTCTTGAGTCCTAAAACAAACAATACTTCTTTCATTGTTAGAGACTTACCAGAGTCTAGCTTGTATGAAGATTCCCCACTACCTGTTATTGGATATTGGTAGTCATCTCCTAGTTTCACCTTGTGAGGTGATTCATGTTCTGACAGTATTACAAAGGATTCCTTGAATCCCGTCATATGTTTGGAAGCCCCATTGTCTATAAGCCAATCATCACTTCCTTGCTTGAAGAATATTTAGAACATATTCATCCTCGCTTGAAGAATCTTCACTTTCATATCTGGATCTCTTTCTGGATGGCTCATCATCCTCTGCAGCATGAGCATGATGTCTTCTTTGGCCTTGACCAAGTTCTTCTTGTGAAAGGCTTCTAACCTCGTCTCCCTCTGAAACTGGAACCTCTATACTCATGTAGGTGTCCAATCCATTTTCTTCAAAGAGATTAAATACTTCTATGCTTGGAATTTGTCAACTTCACCAAGCTTATCATCAAGCTGTTGTGATAGATCACTTTGAAATGAGAACCTCAAATGAAAATAGCAAAGGATTGGATCTTACCTATTTGAGGTGTTCGTCTTGGTTCCGGAGCTGGCTGATCTAGGGTTTGCCATAGAAACCCTAATTTTAAAAAATTGGAATCTTTCAGATCTAATTGGATATATAGATATATCTCTTCAAATGGAGCCATCTAGTGTACTCCTTTTCTGAAAATAGTGGAGGGAAGCTCCCGGAACAGGAAGCCCTAATTTTCCAATTTCTTCTACAGAAATGCCTGTTACTGTTTTTGTGATATATCCGAAATTACTTCTTCTATGCATATGAAATTTCCTACTGAAGTAACCTAGCATGTCCTTGATCCAACACCATAGGTTTCATCAGAATTAGTTTCAACATTTTGGATTTATGATCATTTTCCCAAGGTGACCTGTTACAGGACTATTCATAACAGCAAAGTTGTATGGCATGCCACGTGTCACTGGTTCATTTTATGAGTCTAATATTCATATCACCGAAATTAAAGTCCATTTCATTTATGGAACATCTTCAATAATTCCATTTGTACCTCTATAGCCCAAGATATTGCAGATCTCCCTAGATGTCCTGTTTAGGGATGAATTCTGGAAGAGGCTGGAACCCTAACTTGGAGAGATCATATCTCTTGGAATGCAGCGAATCTGAGTCTGATTTTTGGGAAAACTATTTATCATGATTTTAGCTTCAGACCCTACAATTTTCAATTCTTGAAATGTCACCAATATCGGAATACAGTGACTATACCAAAACTTAGCCGTTTTAGTATTTACGGTTTCTCTAGCTCGGGGTCAAACTAGGGTTTGAATTTCCCAGAGATTTACCCAACCAAACTTCTTGATCCAGGTCTCTAAACTTCGGTTTTTATGAGGATAAAAATCCTACGCTGGTCTCACTCAAAAATTCCTGTTCTGTAGAAAGCCCTAATTTCCACATCGAAAACTGAAAATGCTCAAAATCGAATTCTGCTTCGACCGAAAGATGCGCCCTAGGGAGGAGAGTAATTCCACCTTACTTTTGCTGAAAATATGTGGAGAAAGGTCGACAAAATAGGAAGCCCTAGTTCCCGCAGCTGCATAGTGTCTTCTTCTTAGGTTAACTCTGATACCATGTTAGTTTTTCAACATTTAAGCTAGCATTATGTTAGGATCTTTTCATTGAGAGAATAACAAGCACATCAATAACATAAGCACACCAAAAGAGATAAGAGACACAAAGAGTTTTGATCGGGGAAACCATAAATGGAGAAAATCCCGCAAATTCCTCAAAGATAGAATCACCACAAGATGTAAGACCCCAAAATAGTAAGATGCACTCCCAACAGCAGTAGTCTTCTAGTCCCAGTATATTTCCTTCTCCACTAGTGCACCACACTTGAGAGAGCAAGTGATGTGTTGTACAAGTGATAAATAGAGAGACTCTCACTCTCTATTTATATTCTTCCATTCACTTGAAGTGCATTTTCACACGTAGGCTCAACTTACAATTACTTACTCGAGCCTACACCTTGATTAGTGTATAATAACTCAAGTGCCCTGAAACTGTGGGGACTTACCTAATGACTTGACAAGACTTGTTTACATTATTAATCCTCCCAATTGGAACATCGGGGCATGACTCAAATACATAATAGAAACATCCTGGAATAAACATCAGGTTACAATACATAAGATACATAGAAGAATACATTCCGAAGTTATATGTACATCAACATAACTTAGCTAAGTTGGGTGAAGGATCGTAGGTAGGAGTAAACTCCCCATCGTCTACATGAATGGGACAAGGTGGTTTAGGAATACTTTCCATATGGTCTCCCATGGTGTGTGAATCAATGTGCGAAGTAGTCCACCCAGAGTGTCTAGGTCTCTCTCCCAAAGGAGGAGGAGAAGTAGAAGGCAAAAGTCCTACTAAACGATGAGAATGACAAGGAGCCACACCCGAATCCACAATGACTCAAAAATAGAAAAGACTCTCTATTTACACAAACCCTAGGCAAGCTATCGTGCATAGAGCAATCACTAATAAAATCTAAAGCCAAATGCAAGCAATCAAGGGCAGGATAAGTGAGCTCCTGAATGAAGTAGGTATATCTCTCCTAGGAGAGGCTTGAGACTCCCATACACAACAAGCGGAGGTACGTAACCAATTATTATGGCCCTCAGTTTCAACACTTAAAGAGACTGTGTTGTCCGACCCCAACCTGGCCAGGACACCTGCAGAATAACCCTTGCAAAGTACCCCCTCGATATCCTAGGTAAGGCCACTAAGGTCACCTCAATATAATCAATGCTCAGGCGGACAGTCGCAGGTGGGATTGACCGTATGGGTAGGGTAGAAAATCCCGAAACTCTTGAAAGAGCCCCTAGATACGAATACAATCCTAGAAATATATTCGGTGCTACTCAGTTATGACTAGGGGTCATCCCAATCAATAACCGCTCACACTGCCTTGTGCTTAACTCTTTTTTGAGAGGAAGATCCTAAGAAACACTGGTTATACCAAGGATTTCACACACTCACCTGGACAGACACATAGATGCTGTCGTTTAGTGGTCTTGGAGAATTTACTCACAATGAACTATTCCAAGACCCTAAAACCTAAGCTTGTTGGTGCACCCTAGGAAAGAAAAGAGTGTAATTCATTTTAATTTAGCATTGTTTTTAATTGGATTTATTACTCAAAATAGGGATATGACCATGCAACTAATGGTGTTATTGCACAACATGAAGTAAAATGTGCACCTAACAATCAATGCAACTGCATTGTGTACATGAAAACAGGGTATGCTATTATGTGAAATGCACAATTTTTCTTCAAATGATGAATGCAACCTTTCCTATATGAAATCCTAACTAATACTCCAAAGAAAATCTAGTGCAAGTACAATGCAAAATACAAAATGATGATAAGAAAATGTTTTTGGATTTTTTGAAATAAAATGAGATACAAAAAGCAAAAGAGTGATTCTATGACCCCTAGACTCTGTAAGCACACTCAAATAACACTCAAGCAAAGCACTAAGGTAAAATAACTCTAATGCACTAATCCCAAACAAAAAATCGAAAATGCCATGACAAGAACCTTCTTAAAAAAAAATTAGCCTAAAAAAACGTCTTTGGTTAGAAACAGAGGTATGAACAGACTCAGGCAGTGCCAAAGGAGACTCAACAATCATCAAAGTTCACCCAAAAACCATTTAGCTTCCACTAAAATGCAAAACTAAGGGAATATGTGACTATTCGCAGTAAACCTGCGTGTATACGCGGATGATAGCAGAGAAACCCGCATGTATACTTGACTGTGAGTTAAAACTCGTGTACAAGAAGAAAGGTGCATAAAATAAGGGCAAATAGACAAGTTGAGACAAAATTCACACCAATCAGACACTATGAAGCATACATGCCCCCAGACCTGACACAGAAAAAAGAGAGAAAGAGCAATTCAAATTCATTGAATGCCGATAGAACAACCCCCAAAGGACAACTACTAGGAACTCCCTAGCGAAGTTGCCAATTCTGTTACGAAGAGAAATTCCTATGGCTTGGGGTACCACAACAGACATCTTGACTCCAAAAATCAATCTTTTCCAATATGTAATAGAAAGTAAATGTCTAACACTAAAGGATCAGACCTCGTACCTCATTCTGGACAGTTGAAGTAGATCCCCGTTGAGCTTTCCAACTTTAGCTTGAATTGATAAATTACTTCCTCAACAACAAGTAAACAAGACAAGCATACTATATATCATGGTGTTAGATCTATTCTAGCATATAAAATCAACAATGTATAATCATTTGAAATAATCCCATGGATAAAATATTCATTCAAACACACATTATTGGATAGGAAACAATATTTCTATTAATATAAATCAGAGATTACAATAGATACAACCTTTGACAGCACATCTGTGAACCAGAGAAACTCAATCCCCCAGTTGGGCCTCCACCACCTCAATCCTCCATCTCTCGATAGCAAGCTCACAAGCAAAAGGCAAGCTTGGGAAGAACACAAAAGTGCTCCATGGGACAAAGGGATGCATAGTCAAGCATAAGTTCTGGAAATAATGGACTGTAGTTTCTTTGCTCTCAATTCTCTCATATGCCTTCAATGTACCATAGAGTTCCTTATATAGCTTTTCAAAGGGGTAATGAAAGGTTGAATCCGAGCGATCTCAAGGCATAGGGAAGGCTAGGAATCAAGTGAGTCGAATCCATGTCAAGGAAAACTCGAAAAGGATTTGTATTTTTGTACACATCCCGATGCACACGGTTTTAGGGGTCAAACCTGCGTATATACACGATTATAGGTTTAAAAGTTGCGTGTATCATTTTTCACATGTTTTTAGGGATGATCAAGGGAACATTAAAGGATGAAAAATGGTCCACGGGGTCTAAGGAGTCTACAGTGGGACAGGGGAAGGCCATACAAAGTGTGATTCACCTGGAGTGTTAAAATCTGCTATAACATGAGGCTTAGAGAAGGGTGTAGTTTCAACTGTAGCATCACAAGTCTCACTTGGATGCTCATTTTTCTTATATGGCTCCACTGAAGGATACTGGTCAAAATCGTCTGTACATGATGGAGATATATTTTCAGTTCTTATAGAAGGATATACAAGGTTGAACTCATGGCATTGTTCTGAGTTCCATAAACCATGGAAATTTGTTTTGACCAGCCTAGGAAATGCTAGGAAATTTTTTACCAGCGGGGATAAGATACCTTGGAGAAGATTTACAGTGGAGTACTTCATTTTCACCATTCCTTTCTAGGTCTATAATATTGAGCCCATTTTCCTAGTAGAGTCGCCATAGAAACTCTGAAAATATTTGCAGCTTCTAGGTGGTCAGTATTCCCAGTGGGTCACCTTCAAAGGATTTGAGTGGATTTGCCAGAGCAATTACAACTAGCATGTGTCTAGGATCGACTGCTCAACTCGTTCATAGGACTGAAATAATGTCGTTTTCTTGAGGATATAATAGTAATTAGTTTCCCTGACAACAACACCAAGATGTTAGCACCCTGTAATTTTCCTATGGTTGTGATAGGAAGTCATAGGGGTAACCATTTCAAACCAATATTTAGACTGCATTCTAGCCAATACAGTCAGAGAGGGCTCTCTCTTTGTCATAGAAATATTCACATACACATATTTCTTTAAAGAAGCATTCAAAAGGCTAGATTTCTGATGGGAACATATTTGTTTGTAAATTTAAAGATTGTAAGACAGATGGATATCAAATACCATTGGGAAATGGAGTCACTATTTGAATCATTCAAGGATATTACAACAAATAATGAACCATGATTTTCCCTTTGGTACTATGAGGCAAAGTAAGTGTAATATTCAACCAAATATCTTCAAGTGAGGGTGGGAGAAAGGAGAAAAATACTAGTGCAGCAAGGGGCACTTATCTATGGATGACTCCCTTGAAAAAACCTTTGGTGGAATAACAAATAAGGGAAAATACATAAATGGAGCATCTAACAAGGATTAATTCCACAACAATCATCACAGACACATTACAAATGCTACATCTAATGGAAGGAACGCTTAATCAAACAAATTCCTCACATATAACAAGAAAGAATTAGCAGGAATTTACACATATGGAAATGATGCAAACAGGAAACACACACTGAATATAAACATCATGATGAATCTCATAAACTCAAGGAAACATTTTTCATTATCACTTCCAAGAAATTTTGCAGAGATACAATCTGAGCACAGAGGCTTCAAAAAATGAAAGTTCGATCCAACCTCTTTTACTCCTCTAAAGAGATTACATTTATAGTTTATGGATCCCAAGACCAACCTCAAAAAAAAGCCTAATTTGCTTACAAAAATAGGGAATCAACCCTGAATCATCATAGTATATTCTGACAGATATGAAGTGGCGCATTCTCCATGTTTTCTACATAAAATAGGGAATATGTAATATCGAGCATGCTTGATAAAAATGGTCATGTGTTGGCTAGGACTTAGGCTCACTTGACGTGAAAATGATGGCTCGGAGCACCATCAATGATTTTATGCTGACAAATCTCAGCCTATCCCTCATCACGTTGGGGCGTGCAATGTATATCTGGTCCTTTCAAACCTCTCGATTGTCTTCCACTGATATAGAGATAGAAATTCCAACGTGGACATTTGTTTTGCCAACACGCGTAACTCAGTGTGGTCCTTGTAAGAAAATATTTGCAAATGAGCACATGCATCTTTAAAGGAAAACAATATTTCAAATTCATCAGCCAATTTATCTACAAGCACCCTGCTAGTTAGTGACTAGTTCATATCAGCAAAGTTGGCGTGGTCTAGTCTGCATGCAACCAGTTTTTCATGGTATTCATTTTGATTTAACATTGCACCCTTTTCCTTCCAGAATAAAGGGATCCCTTTCTTAAACAGCGAGTCAAACATTTCAATAAACAACTTCACTTGATGGGCCAAAATATCAACCTGTTCCTAGATTGTGTCTAAGTGGTGATATTTTTTTACAAACTTCCTAGCTCAAGTCATGATTGAGATTTTGTCCTTGACATTTGATTTCTTTAAATCCTCCTTTGACCCCATCTATAGGTTCATTGATTAGGAGAGGTACAACTACCAGGCTATATACCACCCACCCGACCCAAAAATTGTTCAGAAAATCAATAGAAATTTTAGCATAGTCAACTAGTTTCTTATTCAACTTTTCTCTTGCTACTGTCAAAACTGTCTAGATGAATGTATCATCAATTCCTTATCTAAAATATGGTCTAGGTAGGGACTGAATTTGTCTTCTTCTTCTATAATGGCATCCCATATAATATGTTTTTCCCCTTGAACTTGCAGTTGGCCTGTCACATGTTTTATCAATTTAGCATTCTTTGTTTGCAGCTACTTATATTTGGTCTCCCAAGCTCGAGACTTGGCCTCCCAGGTTTTCTTTTCTTGTTCACTTTTCGATGCGAGGTTCCCCAAGGTCTTGTTTTGGTTTTTGAACCCAATTAATTCTAAATCCTTTAACTTTATTTGTGACATGGCTTGGACTATGGTTTGTTCACTAGATTGAGCTACAGGGGCAATAATCATGTCTTCAAGATCTTTCTCTTTCTCTTGTAACTTCTTGTCCATTTCATCATATTTTTCTGTCAAAGCATTTTCACTATATACCACCAAAGTCATGTCCTTATGCCATTGTTTCTCCTTATCAGCAAAATTTAACAATTTTTCCTTACAATCAATCAACTCATTCTTCAAAACTTATGTTTCTTTCTCTATCTCATCTAGCTCAGGTCCGTCTATCAACTGAGTAGCAGGTATTTTTAACTGCTTTTTTAGCAACTGGATGGCATTCTCATTTTCATCCAATAGTTTTTTCATGCCTCCTCCCTTGTCATCCTAACCCCCAGCATCTAGAAGATCTATCTATAGCTTTTTAACTTGTGCCTGATGTGCTTTATTTTCCACATTTTCCTATCTCTACTGATTCTCAATTTTTCTCTTAGTAATCTCCATCTTAGACAAATTTAATGTGGATTTCAACAAGTCTGTAAACAAAAAATACCCAGCCTGTTTGTGTAAATGAATCATTTCTGGGATAGGGATGCTCTCCAGGTCCATATTCATTTCAACAACCTTTTTATTGGTTGCTAATGCTAGTTTTAAAGTGTTATGGGCCTAATATTTGACAGCGATAAGTGACAAATATTGACTGGAAATATTTCTCACTTTGGCATACAGCTTCAAAGTTTCTTCTGAAGTCGTATTCTTTGTTTCCTTGTACTTCTCCAACAACTCTGTCTTGTTCCTAAATTGTAATGTAGAGTCAGCTGGTGTGTCAATGAAGGCATACTCCTTGACCTCAAAAACAGGTCTTGTTATTTTCATCTTCTTCGTTTTGTTGTCCTCTGCTGTAGTTTGGACCAATTGTCCCTTTGCTTCAATCTTCTGCCTCTTAGGAGTCCTAGCAGTGTCCTCCTCTTTAGTGTCCATGGGGTCTGAACATTCTCATTTGTTGGTTCTTTTTGAGTAACTGGCCAGAGGCATAATGTTTAAAAAATCATGTCTCCTTTCTGTCGAAGACTCTCTAAAACATTGAACTATAGAATCTTCTTTATAATCCTAGGATTTTAGGGTAAAATCCTCGGGGACTGACAAGGATTTCCTAATAGCTAGAGGATTGATAGGGAAATGTAATTTGGAGTTGGAAATGTCCATTATCACTCTCTCTGAAAGAGAATAATTATTGGCACAATAACTAACAAATTCTAGGAAACTCGGGGTTTGGTCAGTTGCAAAAAAATGGAAGTAAGACTGGTTAATGTTATGTACATCAACTCCTTATTCTTTAAGCAGTCTTAGCTTCTCCTTAACATCACCAATGGGTCCATTTAGTAGAAGCGTATGAAATACCTGAACATCCCTATCCTCAAAAGCTTCTTCTACATTATGATATTCAAGGTTATGAACTTCCATAATTTCAACTTGACACATTTTATAGTTTCATAAGGGACAAAAGGTCTAGCTGGTGATTTTGACAGGTGGTTGGACGACGCCATATGAGTTGGCTGCTCTTGCAGTGTTCTAGCTCTCTCTTTTTGATGCTAGAGAATAAACTAATGCCTTAAATTGACATGCGTGGTACTCTTATACCTTTTAATCTCCTTACCCATCTCTCATCTTTGTCTGACGAAATGATTTCTGGTCATAGATATAAATATTTAGTAATCTCATCCGTCGAAGGATGCGACCTTTTATGAGCCATTGATATTTCCAAGATAAAATATACGCCATCTATTTCATCCACCTTGGTATCCATTTTGTAGCCATCTTATTTTTATTTCTCCTCGCGTCGTTACCCTGTGAAACAAACCACAGCCGTAGATATTTTCTATGAGAGATCTCAATCGTCCCATGCTATGGCCCCTACCAAATTTTGTGATCCCTCGTCTTGTTAAATTTTTTTCATGTTTTCATCATGAAATAAATGTGGGCCATTGATCCAATATCCTCCAGATATCCATCATTCAAAGGTGCGGGGTCTACCAATATTTTGCAGCCCCAAATCGTCTTATCTTTCGTGGGTGTTTGGGTTGTGAAATGCATTATCGTTCGTAGATATTCTCCATCTAAAATCCCAACCGTGCAACTGTGTGGTCCCTATGAGATTTCACAACCCCAACATGTTTGATCTCTCATGCACCTTGTAACTGTGAAAATCATATCCACGATAGATCTAGCTTGCTCAATATTGTGGTCGTTGGCATAAGCGAACCCTACTGAATTTCGCAGCCTTAACACAAGTTAGCCTTCATGCATGTTGGATTCACGAAATATCCATCCGCTGTTGATCTTAGACAACATTCAATATTAGACCATTAAAATATGGAAGTTATAACAGATTTCGTATACCTCCATAGCTCATTTCTCTACACATATTTACTCAGCGAACTCTTCCTCCTTCGTCGATCTGCATCACCTGTTCCTCCGACGGTTGATCTTGCACTTCATTTAACCTTGTTCCACCAAAGTCAAGATTCTTTTAAAAGCATGCATCTTTTCTTAGCAAAACTTTTAGCAACCGTTGATTTTCTTTTCCATGGATCTATGCCATTCATCTTTTCCATTAGACAACTGTGAGCGGATTTTCATATATGAACCCAAATGCAGGGTTATAACTCCTGGGTTTTTTTACGTTTGTTCATGCCACACCATGGGATAATCCATTTTGACATTCATGCTTAGGATAATCCTTCTAAGCAACCTCCAAATCACAAGACATAATTTTTTTTTTCCTATAGCCCCCTCATTTCACTGATCTAGACCTTTATAGGGGAATTAGTGCAGATGCCTATGTAGAAATCTCCAAAATTTAGCAGAGGTGATAACAAGTTGCAATGTCAAATATCACTAATACTGAATATGGCACATATGAATGGTGGAAAATGGATGTATATTGCTCATGCAATGGTTTTTATGGTAGAAGACGTAAAAAAGGACATGTTGAAGATAGCCATTTGAAGATAAATGGTCCTATGAAAGGAGTTTTGGAGGATAATGAAGAAAAGAATATGGAAATGCTCATTATAATGAAAATTAATGATTTAATAATTGGAACTAGTAGTGGTTTACCCAACATGGATGTTTAAGACAATATTAATCAAGGCCCAAATAATGAGAGTATACAAAATGACTATATGGAAAGTGATGGTGACCATGGGCATGCAGAAGAACAAATAAATATTGAACCCACTGCAAGAGAGGTTCTAAATTCAATTATTATGAACAATAATGGGAAACCTGATGATACCTATATTCCTCATATGGAAAGGACACCACTTTATGTTGATGCATGATGTTCTATATTGTAGGCTATTTTATCTCTTCTTAACTTAAAAGTTCTCCATGGATGGACAAACAATAGTTTCACTGATCTTCTACAGTAAGTGTATTTTATCTAATGTAAACTATAATTTATTTTCTATAGAGGCTTCCAAACATTTGTAATTGCTCTAAACTCTATATTTTCATTATTGATGATTCATCCATAGGTTATTATCAGGCATACTCCTTCCAATTGATAACAAGTTACCTAAATCAAAATATGAGATCATGTAATTAACAAAGGATTTAGGATGCATGTCTCCAAGTCATATGATGCATGTCCCAATGATTGCATCCTATATTATGGAGATGATAAATAATCCTTAGATGAGTTCCCAGAATGTGTTGAAGGGAGATATCATATAAGTACGAAAAGGCAGGACAAAAGGGATATATCATAATGTGGTGAAGGGAGATTCCCAGAAAAGGTAGGATGAAAGGTGCTTTGCCATATACCTTTAGCACCACAATTTGAGAGGTTATTTGGATGTAAAGGAATGGTCGAGCTCATGGATTGTCATGTGATGTTAAGGAGCACAGATGGTTATGAGGATTCCAGTTGATGGAGTTGTGTGGCGTAAGATAGAGGAGAAGTGGCCAATGTTCAAAGATGAACCAAGAAATGCAAGAATATCATTAGCTTTAGATGGTGTAAATCCTTATGAAAAACAAGCAATGCAATGGTCTACATGTCTAGTAATTGCCATCAACAAAAGCATACTCCCATGGTTGTCAACAAAAAAGGAACACACTATGTTGACATTGATCATAGCAACATTATGGACATCTATGATATTGATTTAATGTATTAATGGTAATAAATTTCATGGTGTATATGAAAATTGATGTGAATGCTCACTTTATAGGGCCAAATCAACCAAAGCACATGGACCCATACTTCAATCCTATAATAGATGATTTATTGATGTTTTGGAAAGGAATGAGTATGAAGGATGTATCTCATCCTATTGGTTCAAGGATATTTCGTTTTCATGCAATTCTTCTTTTCACAATTCATGATGCCCTGGGGTTATCAATGTGTTGTGGTGATTTATAGTTGGTATATTAATAACTTGATATTGCATTTATTGATTTCATTTCTTTCATAATAATATTCTAAATTATTACTTGATCTTGTATATAAAAATCAAAGGTCTTCAAACTAAGGGATCTTATAGATTCCCAACATGTGGACCTTATACCTCATCCAAAAGATTGCTTCATTTGTGGAAGACAATTTATGATGAATATAGAATATTCTTAAAGCCTAATCATCCATATCACGTACAAGATAAAGATTAATTTTGTGGGAAAGATTTCCTTCTTAGAGAACCTCCAAAGATGAATCATAGGAGATGGATGCATGCATATAGGAACACATAAGGTGATTCGTATGTCCAACTTCCAAATGTTATACAGTAACATTGTGAAGTTACATTACACTTAAAATTAATTACAATTTTTTTTATTTTTTTATTTTTATTTTTTTTTATTTTTATTTTTATTTTTTATTATGTTAGGATCACTTCCACCGGGAATGACTCGAAAGACAATATTTTTCAGATTTTCCATATTATGAGGGATTTCCAATTGTTCAGATGTTTGACACAATGCACATAGGGAAGAATGTATCTTTTTTCTTATACAATATGTTATTTGAGAAGAGCTCACTGCATGGGAAACAACTAGACAAGATAAATGTAAGGATGGACCTCAAAGAAGTAGGAAGAATGCCCCATTTTTGTCCAGATTATAATGGTAACTTTGTGGAGAATCCATGGTCCCACTCAAAGGAAGGGAAATTGCAGATGATTAAATCCATAAATTCAATAAGATTCCCAACATGTTTTGGAGTAAATTTCAATAAGGAATTCACAAAAGGAAATGAATTACTGGAATGAAGACTCATTATTGGCATAATTTCCTTAGGGTACGCATGTGCACATTGGTCAACATCATTTATATTATTTATTATACTCTAAAATATTTTATGTTTTCATTTTATTTATTTATTTACGGAGTTATTAATTAGTTTGAGTGTTCTACATGTAGTACCTATTACTTGTCATCCTTCCAAATAATATGGATCACAACGTTAGGAGTACAATCTACAAGTTGAGTGGATTTTTAAGTAAAATACATGCCCTAAATATAGAAAAAAGTATCCATGTTCATTGTGATATATTTGGAAATTACTGATCTAAAATAGTTATTTAATTTACACAAATATTGTTTTTAAATAAATCAATTCTATTCTAGGCGGGGTATTTTTTAAGGATTCTAATATTATACTTAATTATAGTATTCTAGACGATTGTTTTGGATTGAAGAAAAGCATGCTTATAGAAGTAGACGAATATTAAATATGAAACATACAATTTACACTAAAATGTGTAAATTTTGGTGAATATTATGATTAAAAAAACACATTTTATGTAAATATAGGCGATATTAGACACAAAATAGTGAATTTATTTTAAAAAAAAAACCCAAAAAATAGCCAATTGGCGAAATTTCGCCACTAAAAATTACCCTGACTAGGTGGGTCACTTCAACAGAGATACATAATAAAGACTTAAATATGTGGAAGAAAGAAGTACCCATCTTGATGTTTAACATGCAAAAATACTTCCCAATGAGTTTTTTCAATGCACAAGAACACTACATTATGCATCTTTTACTTGAAATAGAAATGTGTGAACCAGTTCAAACAAGAACAATGTTTCCTGTTAGCGTTATATAAAGGTTTTGAAAAGGTTTGTAAAGCAAAAGGATCGTCTTGAAGGTTACATGCTTCAAGGGTACATGTTGTTCAAATCAACGGTTTATCTTACTTAATTGTGCAAAGAACTAAATATTGAAGGGACACGACTGTAGAATTCAGAACAAAGTATAAAAGTTGAGGGACATGTATTCACTAGAAAAGCAAAAACTAGAAAAATGAAAGGTGATTAAGCTTATACCTAGAAATATAATGACAGTTAAATTTCTACTTAGGTAGTATAATATATTTATGCTTATGATTGCATATGCTACTGAAATGGAGGCCTTATTATTATATGTTGCAATAAATAACAAGCACACAAAAGTATGGAGGGATGACTATCAAAGGCATCGTGATGTCCAAAAATACATTGCTTGGAATATGTATCTCGAGGTGGTCATACTGCATCTTCTTATTCAACAATAATGAATAAATTTGAAAAGCATTGGCTTCCAGCTATTAGGTTGAAATTCTTGAGGGATAGATTAACAAGGGCATGCACAGATAATGATGACAGGGTCACTGCATATGCATTGGAAATTATAAAGGGACCAGAAGAGAATAGGGTGACTCATTACAAGGGGATGTGGTTCAAGGGTCATCACTATCATGTCCATAAGGTAGATGAAAATAGACAAACATTTGATTGTGGTATTGCATCATATTTTACAGAAGATTTCCTGTCACATGTTCATGATGAAAACATAAAAACAGAAACTCTGTGATACTATGGATAAGTGGAAGATATATTAGAGATTAATTTCATATCATTTAAGGTGGTACTATTTAATTCTAGGTGGTTTAGAAACATTTTGGTAGGAAATCGTCCAACAACATACATATATGAAAATGAATTTTGCATCATTGATCATATCAGGTTTGAAAAAACAAGTGAACCATATGTTTTTCCAGACCAATGTGAGAAAATATTATTATGTCACCATCGACCTACATAGCAATCAAAATCTTTTGTCATTGAATATAACCCTAGATCAGTAAGAGTGGTGCAAACTTAAAATTATGACCAACCTAACCTAGAGCAGATGACATATGATGGTGGAATAGACAATGAGTTCAATGAATAAGAAAACACTATTGAATTTCATTGTAGAGACTACTTATTCTCATGATTATTGAGAAACGCTATGAATAATTCTACCGGAAAATGTAATTGTCTATTTGTTCCTAACACATTAAATTTTCAATAAAATCCATTACATGGATATGTTTAGAAAACTCTAAAAAAGTTATTTCTAACATTCTTAATATGTTCAAAGTCTTTATTTTTTTATTTTTATTTTTTCTTTTCCTCTTGTCTTTTAAAGATGATCTCTTAAGCTTAAAACATTATATATATATTTTTAGGATATTATATTTAGCAAATAAAATCAATTGATCTCTTAAGCTTAAAACATTATTTATATATATATATATATATATATATTTAAGATATTATATTTAGCAAATAAAATCAATTTTTTTTATTACAATTTTAAACTTTTAAAAATAAAACACTTCATTTTCTATTATAAATAGATGTGTGTTAAATTAAATATGACTTAAAAACACATAATTTTTATGTCTCTATACCATTTAAGAAGAAGCTAAAAAAAATTTAGGTATTCCAAATCTACCTAAAACTTAATAAGAAGTATCAAATCCAAGGTTATTAGGTAGGCAAAACAATATTTTGCTTAAAATTTATTATTTGTAGAAAAGTTAAAGATCCTAAAAATATAAATGATTATTATTAATATATTTTTTTACAAAGAAATGATGACTATGATAGACATGTGAAGGTACTATTATTTTTACATAATTTTATGCTGAGAAAACTTGTTTTATTTGATTCACTGCAACTTAAAAAGTTATTTGATTGTGTTATATATTATAATTTACATAAAATTTTTTATATTATTTTTTAATTTATTTCTTGTAATTAGATAATTACAACTAGATTGGGCTATGTATTATAATTCATATGCATAATTTTGATTATATATTAATTTTAGTTTATTTCTTAGAATTACATGACTATGTTCTTATTATATATAAATTATATGTAATTATTTTATAATTATTGCAATCAAGTGTATAAAACTAATGCTATCTTGGGAAAAATATTAATATTGAATTAGTTTTTTTTAATATGAGAATAAAAAGATAAATGATGGCTACTACTCATACAAAGAGTTTAAGTGATATGTTAAGAAATACATTTCGGAGTAACAAATATCAATGGATTCCCTTCTATAGGGGAGCAATTTATCTACAACCCCATCTTTCACCTCAATGTTTGTAGATGATGTATACATACCTGTTGTAAACGATGCTTGCTATAATGTGGATACAACAACAAATAATGGCACTAAAATTAATAAGTTACAAATATATAGAGAGTGGTTGGATAGGGAAGATGTCAATCCATTGGTAAGAGATGTAATTCAAACAACATACAACACAACCATGGCTGAGACAAATGATACAGGAAGGTAAATTATTATTTATTTTATCCATTTAATTAATTTTAATCTTTGTAACTATATAACACGTTATTCTAATAATATATTCTACCATGTTTCTCAGGAATAATTTCCATGCTCAAGAAGAAATTAGTCACACTAATGGAGAGATAAATCTATCTCCTTAGGTCAATGAACCAACTATTGTGTTTGTGGATGGATATCCTGAAATTTATTTAAAACATCTACATGTATATGTTAGATGAGATGCTACTAATGGTATGAAGTTCACGATTACTTTAAATGTGAAAGGAAAGTATTAAATGATGGAGTTGGAAAACAATGGAGATTATTTGGTCCTAAAATGACTAAAGATTTTCGTCATCATGGTAAAACATATGTAAATTAAGTTTTACATAATATATCTTTATAAATTTATGAGCTTCAATTAATATTTAATGCTTCTTCATGAATTTAGATATTTTACTCAATGTTGCATTTTCATAATTTATATACAATAGGTTACATATTATACATTTTAGGATGCTTTATATAGATGATTGACTTCTAATTCTTTTTAGAGGAATCTAGGAAGGATGAGTTTTTATTTTATATGAACAAGGTGTCTACAATGGTACCTCCCAAAACCATTTTTCATAGTGTGAGTGAATATATGGAAAATACTAGAAATGCAATAAAAATGTAGTCAAGCCACACTTTATAGGTAGACACGGAGTGGAATAAGTTATTGGATCAAGTGGTTATTAAGAAAAAAGAGAAAAAAATGGAACCTTGGTTGAAAATGACAAATATGATTGTCTACATGTCATCGTTTGGGAAAATGAGGCATATTATCTTTCCATTAATGCATGTTAGGTAATTGTTTCCAATAACTAAAAGGAGGAAAACGAAATTTAAACTATCCTTCAAACTTATCATATGATTGTATATGGAATCCACATTCTTTCAAAGGTTAGTTATTTATTTTATTTATTTTATGGTTCAATACAACTTAGTTTAAACTATTATTTATGGTTTTTATTGTTTCTTCTTATTTTTTATAATTTTTATTAAAAATGTGAATATAGAATTGCATTAATTTGATTCTCATTTTTGTTTTTATGATTTTGACATGCATGTGATAACAATTTGTAGAAAATTTCTGAGGAGGAAAACTAGTTTTTCATTTCACGACCAGATAAATCATTGAAAATGAATTATTATTTTGGCTATAAAGAAAACAAATAAAATTTCAACAATGAGCATTGGGCATTTTTTATTATATTAATATTTTTATTATGTGATGAATAAGATGAATAAATTTAGCTAATAAATAATATAAATTATTTTTTTGAGAATTAATTGTTCAATATTATAATTGTAAACGAGTTAAAACAATATTATGATTTTTCTTCAATGTATATATAATATAGTGAGTTAATAAATTTTGATCATGAATTAAAGTCAAATATATTTAAATTACCAAGTTTATGTACACACCGTGGTAGTAATATAATTGCATAATGTTTATATTTACTACAAAATAATATATGTAAATGTTTTAATAATTAGGTTTGGATTTTGTTATTAAAGAGAAAAAAATATTTACGTTTTTATTAATAAAGAAATTTCTAATTAAAAAATTAAAAAATTGTTGATATAACTATTTTATATATTTTTTTTATCGATAATAAGTGGAATTCACATTTAACATTAAATGACATCTATAATAAACTCCATATAAAAGTACCACTTTGCTAAATTTGGTTTGTTTGTGTTTTTTAAACTATTTATTTTAGATTGGTTTATATATAGATAGAGTAAACCACCATAATGACATAGCCTTGCTAAATATGGCATGTAGCTTTCGCTATTTTTTTGCACCATTTGTTATTTTGTGGTGAATTACACACACACACACACACACATAAATTTTTAGGTGGTTTGCACCAAAATATTTCAATCTATTTTGAATTAGCTTTGGTGTTTTGCATCACAAAACATCAATCCACCTAGGATTAGTTTTGGTGTTTTGCACCACAAAACTTCAATACACCTAGGATTGGTTTAGGTGGTTTGCACCATACACCATGGAATGCCACATAGCCATTTAACACCAAAAGTAGCATTTTTTATAAACTCCACTTTTACACCATAAATCTTGCACCACATTTATATCCCCACATTATCTCCTCTTTTGGACCACTATTTGAAAATTGAAGATTTTCTAAATCCTTTACAAATAGTAGTGCTAATATGAGGATAAAATAACATTTTTCTTGTATTGAATCAAGTGCTATCCAAACTCCTTCCAACATGCATGCATGCCACCCTTTCGAGTCGCTCTATCAATAGTTGTAAGAGCAATTGGATGAGCGTATGTGCCTATAATTTTGGATGCTATGAATTTTCAAGAACGGGTTTCTGCTATATAAAGCAAACTTGAGTCCAAGGTGAATGCTGAAATGTCACAACTATATTAATATGCTAAGATTATTGCCATCCATTATCATGTCCTCGATGTTAATGGGTGTTTCTCTTCGATGCAATTTCCAAGCTGTTGAGCATGCTAATAAGTCTACCAGGGTGCTTTTATTGTGTGTGGACCCTATTTCAAAAAAATTCATGTGTTTATGTATCTACAAAGACAAACTTGACAATTGGTGGCTGCTAGTTTGCCACTTCATTTTCTCTTTTTTGGCACCAGTACTATCAGATTCATGAGTGTTTTTGTGACAACTACAATGATGAACGTATCTCTGTCACCTTCATATCATAGAACTCTTGAATATGCCCCGAATCAAAGATATTCAATTTTCTTTTAATGTTATGCAGGTAGTGTAGAGCATATTAGCATAATTCAAGTTTGAATACAGATTTGAATACGATTCGATACGAAAAAAATACATAACAAAAAACACTAGTACAATAAAATACGGGAGTAGGTTGTTTATAGATTTAAACAAACTTATCTTTCAAATTTTATAAAATTTTAAAAATATACATAAACCATTCAATATTTGCATGCAGTATTGGAATTTGATGGGGAAAATGTCTACCATGGGCTATTTTTCCTGTCAAATACAGTCTATATTTTATACTTCCAGTGACAAAAAAACAAAGAAAACATTAAAAATTCTATATAGTCTGCAAGACAGGGGAGAATATCCTTGTTTACATGTAACATTTATTTTTCATTAAAAAAAACTTGAAATATGAATCTTAAAACATTTAAATCCAATAATGTATTTATAAATTTAATTATAGAAATATTAAATAATTAAAATGCCCCAAAAAATATAAAACAATAAAACCAATTTCTAATAATATATTTCAAAACATATTATACTAACTAAAATATAATATTATAACTAGTTACTAAACTTTATATGTATTATAAAATAAACCTAATATAAAAACTAATTTGATATTTGATATTTAAAACTAAAATATAAAACAAATTGTATATTATAAATTTTAAAGCTTTAAACTCTTAAAATGTAAAACTAAGACTATGAAGTTACATAATGGGGAAAAATTAAAAATAAAACAATAAATTTTAAATAATTTTATCTTATCATATGTTCCAAAAAAAATTGGCAAATTTATCGTATCCATATTATGCCGAATATTCGGCGATTTTTGAACTTCCTCTAAATTTCCATATAGGAAAGTCCAATACGACCGAATTATGCTACTATGGTGTAGAGTTGAAGATACCAAAATTGGTCCTTGGAGAGTATTTCACCACAATGTTTGTCTCGTATTGTTGCTTTCCATCATCTCATTTGTTTGTTCATTCATTTAATTTTTGCACTTCCCTTGATGTGCTACCACTATAGAATGACATAGTTAGAATATGATAATCTGCCCCTCAACCTCTTCCTTGTTTGTTGGCACAAACACCATTTTGGTCTCCATTTCTTTTAGTATAATGTACGCATTAATTACTTTTAGAGGAGTGTGCATTAGGCCATCATCTAGTTCCATAGTGTCAAACATGTGAGGGATTTTATTCTTTTACAAGGTTCGGTTTCTCTTTATCATTGTTCTTTTTAAAAATTCAACCAACCAAAACCCTGATCCATATTGTACATTTATCCGAAAGGACAACAAAGGAAACTATGTGCATCGGCCATTGTTGGAGGATCCTAGTCAACAGACCAACTAGGTCCTCCCAATGGACGACCCACGTGGTCAACTAGTCTAGTCAAATCAGTTAAGCTGACAATCCGGTAGTTGGTACAGTTATAATCATCGAATTGATTGCATTTCATACATACATACATACATACATACATACATACATACATACATACATACATATATATATATAGGCTGGTGAGCCATGTAAATAAACATATTATGACTTTTTGTACATACTGGTTCTGAGATGTATTATAGAGGCTTGTGTCTGGCACTACCATTACTTTCTTCCTTGCTCTTATTAAGTGTATATTCTTCATGTATAAGTATATGTTTATGATGCAATAATGGTAACCTTATGCAAACCATTATATTACAACATTAGTTCAGTTGTGTGTAATACTAAACTGAGAAAAATGTTGAGCATTCTACGTATAAATGTTGAGTGAGGAATAAATTCAAGAATGGCGGGATAGAAAAATTGCAAACTACATTCAAAATTATGCCAGAAGAAACAAGTTAACACTTGCATATGCCAGAGTTAAAATTTTCATCGAGTCACATGAAAAATTTATAGAAGCAATAGTAAGAATATAGAAGGAAAACAAAGTAGAGCACACAGGCTCACTTACATAAAGGAATGGTCAAACCAATTCAATTAGTTAATAAGAATTGATTACAATATATAGATGTAGATAGTCACAACAACCCAAACCATAGATCCATGGAAGGTGGATCTGAAACCTCTACATGCTGATTATAGAAAGTACACATCAACCCAATACCTAAATACCTGCCTTACATTTCTACATTATTCCAACATACCCCCCTAATGTAGAAATGGATTTTCTACGACACCTAATTTCTTCCTAAGAATCTCAAAGTGAATATTGCCAATAGGTTTGGTAAATATGTCAGTGACATTATCACTTGTGTTACAATAAATAAGTTTAATTTCCTTAGACTCAATCTTTTCTCTGATAAAATGATGTTGCAGTTTAATGTGTTTTGTCCTTGCATGATAAACTAGATTATGTGCTAGTTTGACTGCACTTTGATTGCCACAATATACTTTTGTGGAATCTGTTTTCTTTTCTCCAATATCTTCAAGAATCCTCCTCAAGCAGACATCTTCACATGTTGCACTAGACATGGCATTGTATTCAGCTTCTATGGATGATAGAGAAACAGTTGGTTGTTTCTTGTTGCTCCATGATACGACTCCAGATCCAATGTTGATTGCATATCCTGTAGTATATCTTCTATCATCTGGTTTTCCTGCCCAATCAGAATTAGAAAAACTTGCCAATTGAAAATCAAACTTATCAGTGTATAAAAGACCAAAGTTCATTGTCCCTTTCAGATATCTAAGGACTTTCTTTCCAGCTTTCCAATGGCTGTCATTTGGTTTAGCCATAAGCTCAAAATGCTGACTGCATATGATATATCTGTCCTTGTGGTAGTGAGATAATTCAGGCTTCCCACCAACTATCGATACAAAGTACCATCTGCATCCTTTGATCCATCTTGATTGCATAACGTCACATTTTGTTCTAAAGGAATTGATGATACTTTTCAATCACTCATATTAAATCTATTCAGTATTTCCCTCACATACTTACTTTGAGTAATCATTGTTTTTCCAGGTTTCCTCCAAACTTCAAGTCCCAAACAATAGTGTAATTATCCAAGGTCTTTCATTTCAAACTCTTGTGACAGTTGATTTTTTATTTCTATAATCAACTTACATGCATTTCCTGTAATGATGAGGTCATCTACATATAAAGATATCAAACAAATATTTCCTTCCTTTTCTTTCTTCATGTAAAGGTTAGGATCACTTTTGATTTTAACTAAACCTTTCTGATTAAAGAAGGTATCCATCTTTATGTACCATGACCTAGGAGCCTGTTTTAATCCATAGATAGCTTTCTTTAGTTTACATACAAGATGTTCCTGTCCTTTTTGTACAAAGCCTTCAAGCTGGGCTAAGTAGACTTCTTCTTTTAAATCACCATTTAAGAAAGTAGATTTTACATCTAATTAATGGATTTTCCATTTATGTGTTGTTGCTAATGCAACCAGAACTCTAATTGTGTTTAGTTTTTCTACTGGTACAAAAGTATCCTCAAATTAAATTCCCTCCTTTTGTGCATAGCCTTTTGCTACTAGTCTTGCTTTAAATATTTCTATGCTACCATCTGATTTAAGCTTATATTTCAACAAACATTTACGTCCTATGGGTGTCTTATCCTCTGGTAACTAAGTCAATTCCCAAGTCTGATTTTTCATAATTGAGTTATATTCTTCGTTCATTGCTTCAACCCATTCTGCTTTATCTTTGGCTTGTTTGTAATTCATTGGTTCACTGATATTCATTAAATTAGACATTAGAGCATAGTCATTTTACCTTAGAGGGGGATGAGTCTGTCTTATTGACCTTCTTAGCATTGAATTACCTACAAGGGTTCCATCCATAATCCTTCTGCTTTCTATTGTGTCTTCCTTTGAACTTGTAGAAGTACTCATTCTGCTTTTGCTACTTTCAATGATGTTTCTGCTACTTTCACTGATGTTTCTACTACTTTCACTATTGCTTCTGCTATTCTGTTCCTCCTGTTTCTCTTGTGGCTTTTCCACTTCCTACTCCTAAACTATTGAGTTTAACTTGACATATTCATCATTGTTAGTTAGATTATGCCATTGTTATATTTTGTTACTTGTATCTGTATGTTCTTGGAACACCACATCTGTACTAGGAATTAATTTATGAGTGCTAGGGTGAAACAACTTATAGGATTTGTGATCATTGCAATACCCGACAAAGACACACTCAAGTGATTTAGCATCTAGTTTCCTCCTATCATCTTTTGGTATGTGGTAAAATGCTTTACAACCAAATATTCGTAGATTCTTAACGTGTGGTTTATATCCATTGAAAACCTCAAATGATGTTTGAAATTATAATTTCCATGTCGGATTGATGTTTTTCAAATATACAGTAGTATTCACAGCTTTTGCCCAAAAACCATTCAAAATTTACTTACCTTGTAGCATGTTGCGTGCACATTCAACTAGTGTTATGTTGTTTCGCTTTGCTATCCCATTTTGTTGAGTGTGCGATACTGTAAACTGTTGTTGGATACCATTCTCCTTACAGTATTTCTTGAAAGCTCCAGACACGTACTCACCACCATTGTTGGATCTGAGAATTTTAATGCATTTTTCTGTATTCTTTTCAATCATGGTTCTGAACGCCTTGAAGTATTCAAATACATCTCCTTTCCTCCTTATGAAGTACACCCATGTGTATCTATATCTATCATCAATAAATGTTAGAAAATATGATGCACCTCCTAAATATCTAGTTTGCATAGGTCCACATAGGTCTATATGAATTAATACAAGCATACCAATTTTCCTCTTTTCTTGATGTACTGGGAATTCATTTCGATGTTGTTTTCCAAGTGCACATGCACTACATTCTAAATGTTAGTTCTTTATTACAGGAAGAACTTCAACAATAGATTTTTTTTTGAAGCAATACAAGATCATGGTGGTTAATATGGCCATACATTTGGTGCCAAAGTTCCTCTTTGGTGATTACGATGGATGCAAATGCCTGATGACCGTCTTTGCTCACATCTAGCTTGTACAATTCTATATATCTTGAACCTGTAGCAACAATCTTGAAGTGGTTTTGAATGTCTTTGATATGGCACTGGTACTTGCCAAACTCTACCTTCACGTCATTCTCAGTTATGGTTGAAACACATATTAAATTTTTCTTAATTCGAGGCACATACATGACATTATGAATATGTTTCAATTGACCATTAGATAATTTCACATTTATTATTCCATAACCCTACACTCTGTTGGGAAATAGGGCAGACCCGGGTTTAATCCTTTTGTGTCGCACCAACAAAAGACCCACAGTGTTGGCCCTTTCGGCAGCAACCTGCGCGCAGGTTGCAGTCTCACCTGAAACAACTATGGGGTGCCGCAGAATCAAGTTTCTGCAAGCAAAGAGGGGGATTACTGTACCTTAGCCTTTAATAACCTTATTAATCAATAATTATAAATCTTTACCATTCATTCATATACAACTTCACAGATAGATAAACAGTCATGACTTGCTTAACCCACTACAGGGAATTCACAGCGAAGCTTGATATTAGAAGTGACCTAAATTATCAAATGTATACAGTTATTAATGCATCAAAGACAACAGAAACATAAACAACACAAGGAACCATGACACCAGATATAACGTGGTTCACCCCAGTGTAGGGGCTACGTCCACAAACTGTGTTTTATTCAACTTGCTCAAAACCATAGTTTGACCTGCGCACTCAGCTGTAGATCCCTTCAGTCCTTAAAATTCGTGCACACAGCAGCAGGCTCCTGCGCACACAGCTGCAGGTCTTTCCTCAAACTTCTTACAAAAACCCTCTACGCACACAGCTGTAGAGGTCATCCACGCACACAGCTGGGACTTAGCCTTGCCTTACAAAATCAACCTTAGCTTCGCCTTAATCCTTCTTACATCATAAAAACCTAACCTTGCTTATTTACAAAAGTGCCTATTTATACATCGCACTATTACAAAACCATGGACTTAAACCATGGGCATCGCCAACCCTAAACCCTGGATTTAAACCATGGGTTTATTACAAAAAGGGACTTTGACTTACCCCGACACCCCTAAGACTGTTTTGACCCGTAACTCTGCTTACAAACTCCCTTAGCAACCGCAGAGTTACAAAAAATAACTACCCGTAGATTACACATCCCAACAGGCCCCTAAGATTCATTAGTGGCCCGTCCCGGGACACTCTGTGACATCTCTGGTGGCAGAATCTTTTGCGCGAGGGTCTGGAAGCGATTGTTGAGGTTGTGTAGTATGTCGTCGGCTGCTTTCTCTTTTTCCACCAACTCTTGTAACACTGAGGATGAGTCTGTGTTAGTCCGTTCTTGCACAAAAGTGTTGTAGGTCTTCAAAAGTTTGAGCTGGCTCCCTGCAGTCTGACTCAATTCCAATGCTTCATCAACCAGTGGCTGTAGCGAATTCTCCAGCAGCGTTACCTTCATCCTGCAGGACTTAATTTCTTGCTGAAGTTCCTTGCTGTGCTTTACCTTAGCCATCTTCTGTATAGGTGGCAGGGTCTTGATTTCTATTCTGACTGCATCTAATTCCACCTGGCGCAACTTGATGGTTTCCTGGATCTGACCTACATATGGATGGTCCTGCAGGTTCACCCATGCTTCGATGCTGTCTTCCATAAGTTTTTCGACACTGGCCACATTATCTGATATCTTTGCTGCTGAAGCCTTGATGTCCCTATGGCGCTGGTCTCGGGCTTCCGGTGGAGTCTCTGGAGGTATGTGCAGTTGAAGTTCTGCGATTTGATTCTGATGTTCTGTCTTTAACCTGTCAATTTCACTGCGAGACTGCTGGGCATAATCTCTCAGCTTAACGATCCTCTGTTCTGGTTCCTCTTCTCCTTGTATGTCGAAATCAGGAAGACTCCGACATGCCTCGTCCAGTGCTCACATCAGCGTAGTTCTTTTATGTTCAGCATTTTTCTTCTTTTCTGCTACATCTTCTAACCGCACTGCAAGAATTTTGTTTTGCTTTATGGTGTCTTCCAGCTGGGTTTGGGACACTTGGTCTCGATCATGGAGCTCCTTTGTAATAGCGAGCTGGCAGAGGTGCAATTCTGACATGGACATCTTGGTATAATCGATCCCTATGGTCATACTCATCTGCGACCGGGAATCTGCATCAGTCAGTATCAGGACTGCGCTGGATACTTGTCCCCGGTTATCTCTGGTTGGCCATTCCCTAAGGTCCTGCTGCGCGGGTGGTTCAGTGCTACTTGTCGCGGTACTAGTTGCTGACTTTGCTGCTAACTCTTTTAGCTCCGAAACCCGGTTTGCTATGCCAGTGAGCCCAGCAAGGTGCAGGTCCGCAAAATCTGACCATTTTTCAGTAAGCGTACCAGTAGATTTTTCTAGAGCTTGCTCCAGCTCATCCAGCGTTATAGTGGCTTCTTCTTCAATATTTTTGTCCTTCGACGCTTTGGCCTTCTTGCGGGACTGAGGCTTATTTATCTCCGCTGCGTCTGGTGACTTGCGTTTGGTGGATGGATTAGGATCTGATATAGTTTTGATTGACTCCTCATCCTATCCGTTCTGTCCGTCATCTTCGCTCTGGCCGTCACCATCTAGCTGCGAATCACTTAGGTCTTCACTATCTTCTAACGGGTTTTGCTGCTGTGCCTGACTGGTACCTGTGCCAAGATTGGTAGCTAGGGGAACGGGGATAGAGGGTTTTTTCCCGACATCTTGCAACCAGTCAGCTGACCATAGCTGAACTATGCCCCTGATATCTAGTTCGGTTACTACATAAGGTAATTTAAACCATCGATGTCGTGGATCAGCACGGGCTTGAATGAACACATGATGAAGATCAACCCTGAAGTTCGCGGCACCCTCATATTTAGAGAACAACTCATTGGTAAGCCGAGGTGTTCACAGAATCTCAATGTGTATACTCATGGCATAACAGATGAACACGGTGTTCGTCATTTGCTGAGCTTCCTTATCTGAGGATAGCCAGAGGGAGGCATACCTCAATGCCACCGGCCGGCCTGGGTTAACTTCGACGAACTGAGCTTCGATGGGTTCTTTCCACCCAACTAATGCAATAAGTATTAATAACCAGGAGTAATGAAAAGGTCTACCTTTTTCCTGTGCGTCTCGAGCATCCTCTAGGAATTCCTTTGCAAGATATGCGGACCAGTTGTAAGTGTATCCCTCGGCATAGTTCATGGCAATCCGGATAACCAGGGCAGGTACTTCAGTAGGCCTGCATTTTTGTATGACCTTGCAGGCTAAGAGTTCAGCTGCAAAGCGAATGGGCTGGTCTTGAATCGCGGAAGTGTGAAACCCCCGTTTCCCCTTGGTCAGGCCAAACCACTCTTTCATAGTTTGCGCGAGCTTTGTATCCTCATGTTTTGAGGGAAATTCATCTCCTAGATCAGGTCTTGCCATAGATAACCCTGTGATCTTATGAATGAGTGCGGCATCAATGGGGATTTGCTGGTCTCCTATCGACAAATAGCCGTCATGCACTAGCGCAAGCAACTGTTTGGCCACTATAGTCACATGTATGCCGCAACCGAAATGTGGAAGATCAAGCACCTTAAGTAGGCCAGCTTTGTCTAGGCCTGCAGCCCACGGTTGTACTTCCAGTAGGGTTCATTATCATCTGGGTATTTGACGTGGTGCAGATATTCGGCTGGTGCAAACTGGGGAAACTTGCCATGGTCATTTGTGTCGTGATCGCTGTACTTGAGCCGAACTATCTTCCCTGTCATGCTTCCGACCAGCTGAACTCCTGGTGGTAGCGAGGGTGTGGTTAACGTGAATTTCTTTGTCCGTCAGGGAAGCGTGGCATCTGGGAAGATAGGTTGGAAGTATGGTGGCCATGGAGGTGCAATGTTCTCCCTATCCCCGGCTGGGACCTATGCTGAACTGGGGGGATTCATAGGATGTGCTGCCGGCATTTTCCCTGTTCGCCTCTGCTGATCTTGGTTGTGCTTGGAGCGAGCTTCAGTTCTGGACTTTTTTCTGGCAGACCGTGTCTGCATCGGCCGTGGTGGTGCTGGTTGAGCTTCTTCACCGGGAACAGAAGTAGGAGGCCAATTAGAGCGAGTTATCAGACCCTCTTGCTTGAATTCTCTTACTAACTCGTCAATCTCTCTTTCTGTTGTCATGGGTTCACTCGTAAAACTTAACGCGATGCAGAATACAATTTACCCTGACTTAGGCATCTTCTTATACACGCCATCAATCAAATCGGGTAGGACGATGCATTGAAGGCACCAAATCTTACGGAAATCCTGTCCAACTATTACCCGATTTCCAATAATCTTCTTAGTACAGGCATTTAAGGCAATTAAAACACTACCGCCGCCAATTTGGCTGCTTCCCAACGATTGGATTTTGAGCCTCGCTGTGTTTCTGGTCTTCGACAGAATCATGGTTGGAGCTTCGTGACAACAAGCAACCTCGGCACAATAGTGCCCTTCGACCCGACCTGGTAATGTCTGCGACAGGACTGTTAGGTTTGATGAACTGGCGTCTTGGCTCTGCCCCTTGGTTTGGTATTCAATTCCTGGTTGATCATCATCTACCTTGTCGTGGGTTGACCTGATAGCTATATCTAAAACAGGACCACTGTTGTTAATAGGAAATATGAACAAAAAGCTATCAATAAGATCATCCCTACTTACAGTACCGTGTCGGAGCTCGGCCTCCATATACCGGTTTTTTTCTATAGGTTCCAAGATGTGCACGAACCTATGCACCCACTCCTCGCGAGGTATGTTTTCCCATGCTACATAGTACTGCCTCAAATGTTCCTGAGGGCTATTCGGCCCATTGAACTCACTTCGCACCTCTTGAGATTGGCTTATGAATCTGGGGTGCAAAAATTGTTGGCAAGTACCCTGACTGGGGTGAGACTTTTTATGATCGGTCCACCCTGCTGCTGTAGCTCCTAGTGCTGTCTCCATAGTCTACATGCTTTGTGACTCAGGTACTTGTTTTGACACATGTGTAATAAATTCTCCAGGGTCTGTCAACCCAACATATGTAGGCAACTCTCTGGGCTGTGCACTAAGGCATCTAAGAGACTTAGTGAGTTGCACGCACCTATGGCCATGTAGCTCGTATAGTCGATTCTGCCAATTCTCTAGAACATTGTCTGAATCAGACATGCAGGAGCTATCACATTGCCAATATATTATGCCATCGGCATTAGGCTCGACATAATCTGCGTCCTTGGCTGTAATGTTGTAGATGTGGTCTAGAGTATCCAGCTCCCCTTCGTCTCTGAGAGGTTTTGTGTATCTTTCTCCTTGGGATGGGTCGAGGGGTATGATAACGTGCAGACCATTTCCTTCGAAGGTCATCTGTCTCCTCTTAAGGTTGATGATTGCAGCATTTTCCATGGCCCACTCAATTCCCAATAGGGCTGGATAAGGTTTGCTGTCATCAATGATCTCAATAACTTCAAAATATGCTAGAGTACTGACCCCATCAATGTCTATTGGAACACTAAGAAGTCTCCCTAGAGGCACAATCCTTTGCTGGTTAGCTAGTCGCAGTTGTATAGGTGACCAAGCCAGGGATGGTTTTCCCATTTGTACCCAGGTCTGCTTGGGTAGGACATTAACTTCTGATCCAAGATCCAAAATGACATTAGTCATATCATATTCCCCTATCTGAACATTCAATCTCATTTCCCTTCCCTTTCTTCAGACACGACTAACAGTTTTCTCCTGATCAATTCTTCTCTAAGGGTCTATGACAACAATAACTTTTTGCAGCTCTTTTCAAGCATTCTGATTCCTCAAGAGTTTCATGCAACTCTGCAAAAAAGAGGAGAGTGTACTTACTTTATCCGTCGAAGCCTCTTGCAGCTGCAAAGCCTGCTGAGGTTGTCGCGCAGGTACTGCTGCTGCACAAGGGTCAACAATATCACATTGGGCCACCTTGACTGGTGCCTGGTCTTTCGCAGGGTCAAGGGCGAGGACGTTCTCGCGGGCCTTACGTGCGCACACCTCGACAGGTTGTTTCGGCGTGTTCTGAATATGCATCGTAGCTCCACTCTGGGTGACCACATTGATGGCTGCGGCAGGTCTCTGCTCAACGGAAATCAACTGAATATTCGGGGTAGGGCCATGGTTGTTTTCCCGAATCTTTGCTAGGAGCTGGGGGCACTATTCAATCACGTGGTCCACTACGTGGCAGTACCGACAGGTTGTGGTGGGGTTCCGACATTCGCAAGCCAAGTGGCCAGCTTGGTTACAATTGTAACACACAACCTGGCCTCTAACTCTTCCGGCCATACTACCATGGCCGCGACCTCCAAAAGCACCTCTCCTAGAGGTACCACCGCGGTAATTATAGCCATCATTATTTTGGGCTTCATTTTGCACTTGGTAGGCGTCAGAGGTGCGTTCTCTCATGAGGTCGTAGCTGCGACACTCCTCTTCATTATGCCCTATGGACTTACAGAACTTATAGTAGGGGTTTTTGGGAACTTGAACATATCGCTGAAGAAGATGGCAGTTTTCAGGGCGATGCTGGCCAATGGTCTGACAAATCTCACAATATAGAACACCGGGATTGAATTGGTTTGGCGCACCCGTATTTAGGTAAGTTCTGACTACGAGGCAGTGGTCCCTATCGTGACCCTCTTTCTGACATTGCGTACACCATATCTCCTCATGACTGGTTTTATCTTTCTTCATATCGTGAAGCTCCAGGGCCATCGCTGCTAGCTGCGCTTGGATTTGAGCAATACCAGAATCATCGCCAACAGGGGCGGTCTCTAGCTTCATGGAAATTTCCAGAGCCTCCTGCTGGTCAACAACCTTCTGTTGCATGAGTGGAGTCCGGATATGTGGTATTAAGGCTGCAATAAACCATTCCTTGTGCTGCGTAGGACTAATGGTAAAGCTGATTTGATCTAGTAGAACTTTGAATCTTTGGTCAAAGTCCCACACTGATTCGCCGCACCGCTGTTGAATCTCTTTTAGTTCAGTGATGCTCTGCAATTTTGATTTAGGTTTCTTAAATTCTTTGGTTAGGGCTGCCTTAATATCATCCAAAGTAGGGCTCTGAGTACTGGAGAATTTCATGAACCAGGTCAAAGCCCGGTCCCGAAAAGAAGTAATCAGCTGCGCGGTTCTCACGTCCAGGTCTGTAATATTCTTTGTGTTCCATACTCCTTCACATAAAAACCAGAACTATTCTGGATCTTCTGATCCCATGCCTTTGAAGATAGGCAGCTTAATGTCATTAGCTAGGTGGGCCATGGGGGTTCTGGGAGGGTTGGGAGGGGGACAGGACGTCGATGGGGGGGGATTTACGAGGGAAGACTGGCATATGGCCAGAATACTCATGCTGGGTTGACTGTTAGACTGCGATGGACTTTCAGGGGTAACAGGACGACGCTGGGGGTGACGGGAGGGTTTCCAACCAAAGGGGTTTCTTCAGGGTCTAGCTGTTGAGGATTTACAGGGGAAGCCGGGGGAGCCTGACCTGAGGAATAGGAATCAAAATCTCTCTTGTACCTTTTCTCACTTCGTGGCAAACCACTTTTCTCGTCGAAGGTATTATCACTTACAAACATATGTTAGTACTACTAAGCTAACAGTCTGATTCAAATAGCAATATACCCTTTTCAGCCAATAGTATTTTAATCCTTATGCTTAATGAAATCAAAAACTTACCACGGGGCCTTTTGAAGAACGGTTGTTCAGATTCGCTGAAGGAGGTACTTGTGTCAATGGCAAACTCGGTCACAAAGGCTTCGCGTCATCCAGAAATCAACAATGCGGGATACTTCGTTGTTCACGTGTTGCACAAGATTGACCCTTGCGGGGGTCCACGCGGGAACCCGACGAGCTTGAGAACTCGTCCTTCCCTCTGTTAACCTAGACAACCACTGGTGCAACTCTATGTGGATATTACCAAAGAAAATTTCATAAGCATCACAAAAACATACCTTTGTAAAAAGTCACTTGCGCTACGACGCGGATTTGCGTTCTCTTGTTGCGCGAATTTCAGATAAGTCTCAGCAAACCAATCAGCAATTTCCTTCATAGAGGGCCTCCAGAACATAGCCCTTGAGGTATGATGTAAACCCCTCTTGAGCAGGTACTGAGTTCAACCGGCAACGGAACCAATTTGTTGGGCAATAGGGCAGACCCGGGTTTAATCCTTTTGTGTCGCATCAACAAAAGACCCACAGTGTTGGCCCTTTTGGCAGCAACATGCGCACAGGTTGCAGTCTCACCCGAAACAGCTATGGGGTGCCGCAGAATCAGGTTTCTGCAAGCAAAGAGGGGGATTACTGTACCTTAGCCTTTAATAACCTTATTAATCAATAATTATAAAGCTTTACCATTCATTCATATACAACTTCGCAGATAGATAAACAGTCGTGACTTGCTTAACCCACTACAGGGAATTCACAGCGAAGCTTGATATTAGCAGTGACCTAAATTATCAAATGTATACAGTTATTAATGCATCAAAGACAACAAAAACATAAACAACACAAGGAACCACGACACCAGATATAACGTGGTTCACCCCCAGTGTAGGGGCTACATCCACAAACTATGTTTTATTCAACTTGCTCAAAACCAAAGTTTGATCTGCGCACTCAGCTGCAGATCCCTTCAGTCCTTAAAATCCGTGCACACAGCAGCAGGCTCCTGCGCACACAGCTGCAGGTCTTTCCTCAAACTTCTTACAAAAACCCTCTGCGCACACAGCTGCAGAGGTCGTCCATGCACACAGCTAGGACTTAACCTTTCCTTACAAAATCAACCTTAGCTTCGCCTTAATCCTTCTTACATCATAAAAACCTAACCTTGCTTATTTACAAAAGTGCCTATTTATACATCGCACTATTACAAAACCATGGACTTAAACCATGGGCATCGCCAACCCTAAACCCTGGATTTAAACCATGGGTTTATTACAAAAAGGGACTTTGACTTACCCCGACACCCCTAAGACTGTTTTGACCCATAACTTCACTTACAAACTCCCTTAGCAACCGCGGAGTTACCAAAAATAACTACCCATAGATTACACGTCCCAACACACTCGGTGTGACCTATTATCTCCTAAATAGATATGAGTGCCATCATGTTTCTCATTGTATTCATCAAACCATTCTCTCTTACAAGACATATGTGTAGATGCACTGGAATATATGAACCATGCATTCACATCGTCTGTCTCAACAGACATAGCCTCTTTAGAAATAAACAAACTCAGATTTTTAAAATCATTAATTTCAGAGGTGTCTATATTTGCAAAATTTCCATTGTAGTTTATATTTCTATAAAATTTCTTCTGATAATGATTTATATTGAGGTGTCTTGGTTTTCCCCAATGATGACCATCTACATTATTTCTATCAGAATCAGTCTAAGCCATACCTTTCTATTTTGGATGAAAGCTGCCTCTGTCTCTATTCCATTGTTTGACTCTGTCTCCATTCCATGGTCTGCTCCATGGTTTTCCTCTGTGTGTATATCGAACTCTTTCCATCAATGCCAAGTATGAACCTCCAGCATCCAAATCATAATTATTCATTCTTTCTTTTTCTTGTATTAGAATCCCTATAAGTTCTTTAAAATTTGGGGGTTTTTCTCTTGCTGCAAGTGCTGAAATAAATACTTTGTAGTCTGGCAGTAAGCCTTTTAGAGTGACTATTACTAAATTAGAACTTTCAACAAATTCACCTATGTCACCCAATTTATCATTGAGTTCTTTAATGCGAGAAGTAAATTTTATTACCCCTTCGTTAGCCTCCATCTTGATTGACAACAATTTGGTTTTGAGAAACAAAACCCGATTTACATTAGTTGTTTGATATAGACCTTTGATCGTGTCCCGTGTTGCCTTGGATGTCGTACAGTTTATGATATGTGGAATGGTGTTGTCATTAATAGACATTCTCAATGTTAGTTTTTCTTTCATCTCCCGCTTATTCTAGTCTGGAAGCAATGCGGCAGTTGCAGGCCTCAGTTCATCACTAGTCACAATTGACAGCGCATTAGCAAATTCAAGTACAGTAATCATCTTAAATTTCCAATTTAAATAGTTTTCAGCATTTAATTTGGATGCTTCATTGATATACATATCAGCAAGGGGTGGATTCACCATTTTTCCTTCTTTCGGCTGATCCGGAGAGCTGATCTATATTCAATAGGAAAAAAATGCAAAACCACACCTCTTCCTCTTGTTAAAGGCATTTCTGGGGGAGGTGCCTAATTTCGGTGTAAGGAGAGGCTTGAGCACAACTCTTCCTCTTCATAGTTTCAGTGGTGCCAACGCTCCTTGTTTGAAAAATTCATGTAGTGACCGCTCTTCCTCTTCGGCTGGTAGGCGGTGCCAAGGCTATTTACAGGAGGAATTTTTTTTACCAAGTGACCTCCACACTAACCAGGTAATCTCCATGCTAATTTATCATTGTGATGGATTCTCTAGATTTCAGATGACAGGAAATATCCACGCTGATATCTAGCCTTTCGTCTCACTAGGCGATCTCCATGCACTCCGTCGAACAACTTCTCCTTTGCACGACGCTCTCCTTCAATGATTGCTCACCCACAACAATTGTTGCTTCACCACTGCAGAGACTGTCAGAAAAACAATAATACTCAGATTTCCCGTACGGGGCTGAGATCCCTGCTTCACTCACTCATGGTAGAGATTGCTTCATGCCAAATTTCATGACTCCCATGATTTGTTCTTGTGGATTCGCCTCAGTGCAATTCTTCATTCCAATGATCTTTCACTGATGCAACTCATTGATGCTACTAATTCACTCTATGGATTTACAACGGTGGTGGCAACAGCTCTAAAACCTAAATATGGTGGGTGATCAACTTTCAGTGGTTAATCTCTTCACGGTGGACTCACAACTTCCTCAGCCCAACAACGATCACTTGAAGTGGGAACCTTCTTCACAACAGCACTAGCGCCTTTGCAATGGATCTTTTATTCATGATTCATGGTTCAGCTTTGATCTTTACAGCTCCACATAATATCCACGTTCATACAAGGAACAACAGGGCGTTCGCTCTCCTTCAATACCTTTTGGCTACAGTGCCTCCTTCATGGTGATGGAAATGACTAATTTTTTTTTGGCTCCTTTAATGCTTGTGTCCAGCACTCACATTAGAGCTCTGATACCAAGTAAGAATATAGAAGGAAAACAAAGCATAGCACATAGGCTTGCTTACACAAAGGAATGGTCAAACCAATTCAATTAATTAATGAGAACTGATTACAATATATAGATGCAGATAGTCACAACAACCCAAACCATAGATCCATGAAAGGTGGATCTGAAACATCTACATGCTGATTATAGAAAGTACACATCAACCCAATACCTAGATACCTGCCTATCATTTCTACATTATTCCAACAGCAGTTCCTCGTGAAATCAAAAGATTCCTCGATAATCGTTCATGACTAGGCTTGGAGATCATGAATACTCATTATTGAGGCACAAACTATGCAATGGCAGTCAAGCAAACCTATATGAACAGGTTGAAAAAATTGCTGACAAATTTTGTGAAGAACAAGCAATATAAGAATGCACTTCACTCGACAACGTAAAATCAAGGTTTTATACTGACTTGGATGATAGTTTTTTCTATACACTTCTTGTTTTAATCCATTATTTTTTTAATTTAAAAAGGTGTCATATCTGATCCGCGTCTATTGCTGGCCTCTAGTTTTACAAATTGGGAGCAAAGACAAAAATAATGGGAGTGTTTCATCAAAGAAAGAGGATGGGAACATTTCCATTGAATTTTTTTTAATTGATGAGTCCAACTTGATCAACTAGTAGTAAGTTGGGTAAGAAATGGGGGTATCCGACAGTGAGATGAGAATGAATATGTAGCACTAGTCAACGAGTAAAGAAGTAGAAAATCTAGTGGAAATTCAAGCACAATCTTGAAAGAATAAAATGGCCAACCATAAATACACAAATGGCATTCAAAGAATCAAATGAGAAAAGCAACACAAGAGACATGGAGAGCTTCAGGACATTGCAAGTCCTTTATGAAACAAAAGAAACTTGAAAATATAGGCCAAGAAAGTCAAACAACCTAAATACCTACCTGTTTCGAGCAAAATTCAACCAAAGTAGCAAAAGGATGAGACTCCGACACCAATCGAAGAACTTTAATTGGTAGAGGCATGCTTAGGAGCCCTACAAATTGTATTCCCCAAGAATATGATTTCCTTGGATGTAGTTCTAATCTGGTTGACTCAAGGGTCATCTGTAAGGAAAATCGTCGAATGTGACTTGCATTATGAACATGTCCAAGCAACTAGATGGAGTCGACTAGATAATTATGGATGAATAATGGATCGATTAATGATCTAGAGACCATTGTAGGGTAATTGGGTCACCTTTACCCTTCAGTTTGGAAGAAAAAATACCATCTTATTTTATTTAGATCGAATGAAAGAACCCCCCTGCTCGCACTTATATTGATTGAAGATCATAATTCATCGCTTGATCAACACGACAAAGAAATACAACTCAAAAAAGATCTTCAAACATGGTATGAAGCTCAAAAAATAGAAGTAAGTACATCACAGTCCAGTATTCCCTCTCCAGTAAATACTCAAAATCAAAATTCTTTCTAAATAGCTTATAATCATCCAATTTACATCCCATTGTATGAGGGTGATGAAGACCCCAAATGACATTGGTCCATTTGAAACCATAGGGGATTCCAATGTTTCCACTGACGTAGCCAAACAAATGGCTCAGTTTGTTGGTGCTCTTTGGAAACAGGGACTCACTTGGTCTATAAATTTAACTAAGAATCAAATTAGAACAAAGAATGAAATCAAGCAAAAAAATTTACATTCTTTCAGATGTAATACCTTAATTGTCTGGCAACTAAGAAGATCAAGGAAATCATGTGAATTCCAGGTGAGTTGGTATGAGAGTATGACAAAATATTCAAAGATCTGCTTAGTCAAATATCATATGAAATTGATGAACACCTTCATCATACAATGGTTCATGGCAAGATTGTCGCACAAAAACATAGCACCACTAAGAATACATGAATTCTCAACATATGAAGAGGCTATGAAGATTATTGCTCAACAAATTGAGTTCAATGACAACTATTTAGTAGAATCCATTGATAGAAAGTTGGAAGAGAAACTTGAAATTATGTAAAGAGAATCCACGGCCTCACTTTGAGAAATATAGATTTTTGGCGTACGACCTTCATGATAAAAGTCCACTCTAAAGATAACTATTCAATGCAAGACGAAAGATGACAAAATGTATGACTCGTTCACACTGAATGTTATTGTGAAATATGCTAAGGGTTCCAATTGCACTCTATGGAAGATTGTATGTTTGATATGAAGAATACAAATCCTAAATGGTGTGTTGTCTGTGAAGATAACATACACAATATTGTTGATTGATCCTTAAACATGAAAAATAAGTCAAATTGTCAATTGTTCTATCAAGTGGAAGTTGTTAATCAAAATCAACATAATGATCAAAATAATAGAAATAACAACGAAAATCTATGACATTCATAGAAATTGACAAATAAATGACTACATAACTAAAAACAATTAGTCATGAAAGTGTTTTTAAGCTAAATATGAATAATTTGAGCAACACAACCAAAAGTTATTAAATTAAATAACTAATTTAGTTATCGGATAAAAAAAAACTAAATAATAAGTCATGCAAATAAAAATGACTACCTATAGACTAGCATTTGGTAATTTGAACATATTATATACCTTATGATTTCTAAGACCAATTGGTAATCTATTCTTCAAATGAACAAGAAAGGGACGCCATAGCTAAAATTGGGATTTCATAGCTAGAGTGAGGATTACAAAAATGAAAAAATAGAGATATTTTTTTGGAAATAGAGAGATAATTTTACTATATCCTTGATGCTTGGAAAAATGCCATGTATCGACAGTAGGGATTCTCCCCAATAACCGTTCCCAAATAGATCACTTATAATTTGGTATGGGCAATCCGTCCGGTTAAAAACCCAGCTACCATAGAGCTAAAGTAAAGTTTAAATCTATTTTATCGGTTGCGGCCTGGTCCACCGTTTATGTAGTTTTATGTTTTATGGATGATACGCAAGTGCTTAGATTAAATGCAAGTGAAAGTAAATAACAACTAATCTAAAACTATTCTAAACTATCCCCAGGGAGCAAGATAAATACTTATATGAATGATGTACTGCGTTGTTTGCATATAGAATTCTACAGATAGCTGATAAATTATGAATACATAAATACAACAGAAAATTAACACAAAGATAGCTCTGTGAAGTTAAAGCATTCATCATTCATCATTGCATAAGATTCATAACATAAAATGAAATCATTCATAACACAAAAATAGCTCAGTGGGTTTATAATGATCTCACAAATTGTACAGCATGCTAACAGAAATAATTCCTTATTCAGTGATCTATACAACATGCTTTGAAAATCATGCAATCCTCTCTCCAAGAAAATTCAGTCCTCTTTTATTATAAATAGAAATAGTTCTCCTTACAAAAAATCTTCAGCATGTATGCTAGCGAAAGTCCTCCTCTATTCTAATCTACCCCTACTTATACAAATCACAAATGACCTTTCAGTTACCTTGGCCCCTTGGGCTTCCCTAACTCTTCCTTTACAAAATTTCGTCGTCTACTGTGCTCACTAGGAAAAAGAATAAATACAAAATATTACATAAATCCTCCACTTGTGAATAAAACAAAAATCCTACATGGGCCCAGTTGGTTTTTTAATAAACACATTCCATGCTTGAGCCTCTTCCTTAATGATTCGATATCCAGTTGGCTCCAACACACGTGTAGCTATCTCATGCTTGGAAAATTGGGATTCTATCTCTTTTACTCTAGGTGAGTTCTAACTTAGTAACTCCTCAAACAGATGCTTGTGGACCGAAAATTGTACAATCTAGACTCCAATAGCTTCCTCACTGATGCAATCGATCTTAGCTACACTTTCTTCCCCTTTCTACAGTCGATTCTGTAGGTTCTTTAAATTCTCCTCTCTAGTTAGGAAGTATTGATCCTGAGTACCTGATAAAACCTCGCATTGATTGTGGGTTGAAAACATTCTTTTGTAGAGCTCAGTGCATTTTTCCACAGTTTTATCAATGGCTGTGTTTAACCTTACTACTGATTTGTAGTCGAAATTTAATATGGCCAATTCCATCTTTAGACTTCTTGTAGTTTTTCGAGGCATGTTTTCCAGGAAGGTCATATTAGATCCTATCCACGTAAGCTGGTTCCTCACAAGTTCTGCCACGTCTTATAACTTCTTCCTGAACTCTGATGAGCTGTGTGCTATCTCTTTCAATATACCCCCATTCTACTTAATTCTATACATCTCTCCCACCAACTTCAATAAAATATGATTTATTTCATTTTGCAGCAAAGATGCTTGATTACGAAATGGAGCAATATCAAGTTGTTTTTCATTCGCTGCCTTGAGTTGCTTGTCTAGCCAACTATTCTGAATTTCCAATTCTTCAACTCTTTTGTCTGTTGTTCCCATTTTCTTTTCTGACTCTAGAACCTTTCTCTCAAGATCCTTTTTCTCTCCTTCAGTGATATTAACTAACAATACTAAGGCATATTTGTCTGATTGCAAAATTTAATATGCCTCTTTAAGTCTCTCCAATTCTGTGAGAGTATCATCATGCTTCTTTTTTAGTTATTTCCCTTCTTCTCTTTCTTTCCTTAGGGTTTCCTTCATTTGGGACCTTTTCTCCTTATACTGTTCAATATCATTGTTGGGGTGCGCACCTTAACGGTCCTTAATTTGGGTAACTTCACGGTTTTTGTGGAAGTTTGTAAGCGGAGTTGCGACTCAAAATAGTCTTAGGGGTGTTGGGGTTGAGTAAAAGCCCTATTTTTGTAATTAAACCATGGTTTAAGTCCAGGGTTTAGGGTTTTGGGGTGCCCATGGTTTAAGCCCATGGTTTTGTATTAAGTGCACTTGTATAAATAAGCACTTTTGTAAAAGATTTAGGTTAGGCTTTTGATGAAAAATGATTTGATGCGAGGCTAAGGCCTAGTTTTTGGAAGAAAGGTTAAGTCCCAGCTATGTGCGTGGACGACCTCTGTAGCTGTGTGCGTAGAGGGTTTTTGGGTGATTAAGAAGATCTGTAGCTATGTGTGTAGAGATCTACTGCTAAGTGCGCAACTTGAGGAATTGAAGGGATCTGTAGTTGAGTGCGCAGATCCGAACTGTGGTTTTTGTAAAGAGTTGAATAAAACACAGTTTTGTGGACGTAGCCCCTACACTGGGGGTGAACCACGTTATATATTGTGTTGTGGTTCTTTTGTGTTGTTTCTGTTATGTTCTTCCATGCATTGATAAGTGAATAACTGATAAGTAAGATCACTGCTAAATACTAACTTCACTGTGAATTCCCAATAAAGGGTTAAGCAAGACACTGTTTGTTTATCTAAATGCGAAGCTATATAAGTAATTGTCGAAGCTCTGTATTGTCTGAGCATTAATTGTTAAAGGCTAAAGGTACAGTAATATCCCTCTTCTGCTTGCAGAACCTGATTTTGTGGCACCCCATAGCTGTTTCGGGTGAGACTGCAACCTGTTCGCAGGTTGTTGCCGAAAGGGCCAACACTGTGGGTCTTTTGTTGGTGCAAAGACAAAATTATAGAACCCGGGTCTGCCCTAAGCCCAACAAATTGGCTCCATTGCCGGTTGAACTCAGTATCTGCTCAAGAAGGATCTACGTCATACCTGGAGGGCTATGTTTTGGAGACCCTCAGTGAAAGAAATTAGTGATTGGATCGAAGAGACTTATCTAAAATTTGCTGAACAAGAGAACAAAGATCCATGTCGTAGTTCAGATGACTTTTTACAAAGGTACATTTTTTTTATGTTAATGAAATTTTGTTTGGTAGTACCCACGTAGAGTTGCACCAGTGGTTATCCAGGTTGACAGAGAGGAGGACGAACTTCCAAGAAGGTCATTTTCCTGATTGGACCCCTGTAAGAATCAACATATTGAAGAGAGTAAACACCGCGATCTCTCGCGCTATTGATTTCTGGACGACGCAAACCCTCGAAGCATTTGTGATGGAGTTTGCCATTGACACAAGTACCTCTTTTAGCGAGGCTGAACGACAGTTTTTCAAAGGACCAAGGGGTAAGTACTTGAATTTATTTAATTTAAAAATTAAAATGCTATTGGCTTAAAAAGGTATATTGCTCATTGAATTAGATTGATTAGATTTAGTAGTACTAACTTATGTTTGGAAGCAAAAGAGACTTCGACGAGCAAAGTGGTTTGCTGGGAAGCGGTAAAAGACATAAGAGAAATATTGAGTTCGATATCCTAGGTTAGAATATCGAGCCTACCCCAGTAAGTCCAAAATATTCTGAGTCCGAAGAAACCCCCTCTGTTAGAAACCCTCCTATAACCCCACAGCGAAGACCTGTTATCCCTAAGAACCCATCGCAGTCTGAAAGTAACCCTAGCCCGAGTTTTTCTGTCGTAGGTCAGTCTACCCCAGTAAGCCCTCCCCGCCTACTACTAGTACCCCTCCCTTCCCCCCTAGATCCGCGATGGCCCATATGAATGATGACATCAAGCTCCGAGTCTACAAAGGAACTGGGTCGGAGGACCCAGAACAGTTTTGGTTCTTATGTGAAGCCGTGTGGACTGCTAAGAACATTACGGATCTAGATATAAGAAGAGAGCAGCTGGTTACTTCTTTCAGAGACTGAGATTTGACCTAGTTCATGAATTTTTCCAGCACTCAGAACCATGTCCTGGCTGATATTAAGACAGCTATGATTAAAGAGTTCAAGAAACCTAAATCAGAGTCACAGTGTATAACGGAGTTAAAAGAAATTCAGGAGAGGCGATGAGAATCAGTTTGGGACTTTGATCAGAGGTTCAAAGTTCTGCTAGACCAAGTTAGTTTCACCATTGGACCAGCCCAGCACAAGGAATGGTTCATTGCAGCGTTATTACCACATATCAGAACTCCACTCATGCAATAGAAGGTTGCTGATCAGCAAGAGGCTTTGGAGATTGCCATGAAACTAGAAACAGTTCCTATCGAAGATAATTTTGGCATAGCCCAAATACAAGCGCAGTTGGCAGAAATGGATTTGGAGCTTCGCGACATGAAGAAGGGGAAGTATATTCACGAAGAGGTTTGGTGTACACGCTGTAGGACAGAAGGTCCTGACAAGGAACAGTGTCCTGCGTTAAGAAATTACCTTGTTGTGTCCTTACTCAACAGCCTTAAAAAACATATTTTATCGAACAAAATCCTATTTTGTTTTCATTAAATGTTTGAATTTCTTATGACAAATCTAATGAATCGCCAGCTACTGAAAGGGTGACATTATGTGAGCTACTGAATCAGTGAAATTCCATGTTTTTTACAACCTTTGCAAACTATAGATTAATTGACAAAATCACCATTATGAAATTATTATCTTGAGTGGATTTCCTTTTAAAAAATAAATGGATAAGTGTTAATAATTTCTATACCTTTACTATAACCTAATCTAGAAATATCATCCAAACATTTATCACTTGATTTTACGGTATGATTGTGATAAGGTTGCGAAATTGGAAGGTTGATCATTGTATGGATTGGTACCTTATCGGAGTTTATTCGAATTATATTTCCAAATCCTTTCATTTAATCCGTGAATTATACAGAACCCAACATTATTATTTGATCTTGATCCTTATGATAAGATTCATATGTCAATTTTATTATTACATGTAAAGGTCTGGGTTGATGCAATATGTCATGAGATTTGTATTTCACATAGCATGTCCGCCATTCCTGAAGGTTAAACTGTGATATACTTAGGTTGATATGTTATTGCTCAAGGTTCATTGTTTGTGTGTGGTTTTATTCACGTTGTCACCGCCGAAACCGATTCACTTACCAGTAAATTGATATGGTATCATTGTGTTGGTACCTAGCTCTGTCAATCACATTCAAATCCGAGTACTTGTTCAGTGTTGTGGCTCCATGCTCGCTCAACACCTGTATTCTATGCAATGAGTGGTTTCATGTCAATAACCCCGGATAAATAATGGCAAGATCAGTTCAATCTGGAGTTGTTTGTCGTCATTTCTTATTTCGATTTCCTTGTAGTGTTATCATTCCCATTCATGCTGAATTTTCAGGGTTATTGGCTGCGGTCACTCATGTCACAGTTGGTTTATGAATGTGTAGGGTCCCATTGCTTTTGCTTTCTTCTCGGTCTACACCCTGAGTGTTCACTCTCTGGTTCACTGTCGCTTTCCGAATCGTGGTGTCTTTTCTATGTGTGGTTTCGTGCATTTGCTCAGGCAGCAATGGCTCCTGTGGTTAGAGTTGAACTCAATCATACCAAGCTCTTGGATGAGAACCCTGAGCTCTTTGCTAAGGTCGAAGCGGTGGGATGGTTGCCGTTCATCTGCAATTTTGCAGATTCAAACCCTGAAGTGACGAGGCTGTTTGCTTTATCACTGGCCGATTCTCAAGTGAAGGTGGCTAATCTCCAGTTTAGGGTAGATGAATGTTCGGTTGCTCTTGCCACTGGTTTTCCATTGACAGGGGAGCGATGGTTTAAGTATAAGCCTATGGAGGTGACTGAGTGGCGGAAAATGCTGAAGAACCCCTGTTAAGATGTCTCATTCAGAACTGGTGTGTCCCAGAAATACTTTAAGAAGGAGTGGCAGCCAGTCCTGGAAATTATACACAGGTATGTGACCTGTGAAGGTCGTCTCTCCTTGGCTTACGTATATCATCTCTAGTTAATGGCGGTGTTTCTTGGTTTTCCTCTTAATTTGCCTCATTATCTGGTTAAGAGTATGACAAAAATGTCCTCAGCTATTAAAAAGGGTCCGAAGAATATTAGTCACAGTCTTTTTCACCACGGCCTGGTGAGGATGTTAATAGAGAGCGAATTGTCAAAGCAAAACAGCTTGTGGGATGAGTTTATTGAGTCGAATGGTTTCTTGGTTTTCTGTCACTGTCAGTTTGATTGCCCTGAAGAATGCGTAAGGCATCAAGAGTCTAGTCGAGTCTCGGCTCCCCCTGTGCACGAGCCTTTGTCAAACCCTATCGGTTGTATGAGCTCCAACGTTTGTAATGACTCGATTCCTCCTCCTGCAGGTAGCCCCAGTACCCCTGTGCTTTCTAAGCGAATGAGGAAGTCTTCGGGTTTATCTCCTGTAACCCCGAAATGAAATACTAATACCTACAAACAGATAGGCAACAAGCTGAAAGCCAATTTTTTCGGTAAGTTAACAAGAAGCATGGCCAAGGGTAATGTTGTTAAATCTCCCGTGAATGATAAAGTTCCGGTTGAAACAGTTGTGATAGATGATGAAGATGGGAACCCTGTTTTGCCTAGTGATGGTTGTGACATTGAACATGAGTCTATCCCGAGCCCTACCGATAATAATTCTCACGTTCTTGTTAAGGAGTTTCAGGTAGATCCTGTGGTTGATCCTGTGAGCAACCCTCCTATCAAAGACAAGTATGGAGATGCAAATTTGTCAGGCTCTTATCCAATTGGTGATATGATTCACCCGTTGTTTGTAAACTGCTTATTGGATAAAATACATAGGATGGAGGGAGAAGTGACTGAGATGGCCACACACCATGATGTTATTAAAGTAGAGAACATGAGGCTTAAGGAGAAGGTAGATTCGGATGATAAGTATCTTCTGTGCTTGAAAAAACATAAGAATAGGTTGATTAGAAGGGTCCTTAAATTGCAAAATGAAAATAGTAAGAATGAAGAGAAAGTACGTGAGCTCAATGCTCAAGTTACGCTAATGCAATTCAAGGGTCAGTCACAGAATCCATCAAGTGGTGTGAACATTCAGGTCTTTAACGCTCCTATTCAATTATGATGTTTTGGGTACACTTACTCATTAGAGGAAATTTCAACTCAAAATGGGCCTTTTAACTTTTATTCAAATTCCATCTCATCATGTGTTAGCCAATGAAATTGCTTTAAATTTGAAATACCGTATAGGTCTTAAACACTTTTTTAATATAAATTTGGAGATAGGTATCATAAAAAAACTACTTTTTTTGTTTGTATTTTTGACATATCTCCCTGTGTTTTTACTCAAATTTCGATCGGGAGAGCTCGTTGGATGTGGAATTAAATTCCTCATCCAATGAGTACCCACTCGGCATACTTTCAACGGACCCCGCTACCCCAAAAACAAGAAATACCTGAAAAAATGGAATGATGATGTCATCATTACATTTTTCAGGTATTTCTTGTTTTTGGGGTAGCGGGGTCCATCAAAAGTATGCTGAGTGGGTACTCGTTTGATGTGGAATTCGCATCCAACGAGCTCTCCCGATCGAAATTTGGGTAAAAACACAGGGAGATATGTCAAAAATACAAACAAAAAAGTAGTTTTTTTTCTTTTCTTCCTCCAAAATTAATAAATATTATTTTATTATTTTAACTATTATTTTATTAGTTCATTTTAGGAGGCCCATTTTGAGTTGAAATTTCCTCTAATGATTCATCTCAGGTTTGAAGTTATAAACAAGAGGTAATAAGATTATTTTGTTACAGGTATTGGTGTGTTTTGTTTTATGCACTATATAGTTTATTTTATTTTGTTGTTATGTGTGTTTTAATTATATCTATTTTATGTGTAGTATCGCAGGGAATGTTGTAGATGATTTTTCTCGGATTTTGATGATCGCGTACCTTCAGGTTGATCCCTGGATATTTGGAAACAAATCGATTGGCAATCTTAATTTCCAGGTGTCGATATATTATTAGTGCTGTTGTTTTTCTTGATTTCGCACTATCAGTTGAATCTCTCCATTTCCAAGACATTACAATGTATGTTAGAAATGACATGTTTCACTTGTCATTTTTAATGGGATTGGTTGAGATTTAGATTATATAGTTTTCCAGTTTTTGTAGAACTGTCTCCATGTGGGATAGGAATTTCTTTTTAAAGGAGACATGTTTGTACTGGGAAGAGGGGTTGATAGTTGGGAAAGGGCGAGACAAGACCACTATATTGATTTTCCTGTGACTTAAGGCAGTTTTTTGTCAGAAGCTATATCATCTTAAACTGGTGATATCTATATATATTCACAGTATTTATACTTCACAAATGTATTTATGGTATTTTTTGGGTCTTGTCACTTTTTCTACATTATGAATGTTTGTTATGATTTCTTTAATGAATTTATGCAAATATATCATGTATAGTGATCGACTTATACTGTTTTCGATTTTGCTGATATATGTCATGTTGTAAAATTGATGATTGAACATCATAATATATGTGATATATCTACTGTGTGATCTTGTTTAAGTTCTGAATTTATTTTGAATATTTTCAAGGTTATTAATGCAGTAGTCTTATTGGCAAATTTGATTTCAGGTTAATGTTCTCCACGCTCCTGATCAGGATAGGACTTAGAGTAGATTAGTAGTTTTTCTTTTAATTATTTTATTAAAAATCCTTTGAATCAGATCTTTATATTTATTTTGCATTCAGGTTGTCTTCTTATCTTGTAATTAATGTACAGGTGTTTATAATGCATCTCTGTAATTTATTAACTCTGTCGATATTTAGTTAGCCTTTTATTCTTTTATTATAAACTAATTGCTTGAAGTAGATTTAATTTAACTGATTGATCTTGTAATATATAACAATTATTAATTTATATAGGGCTAGGTATAGATCTGATTAATAAGTGATAGTTTTAGTTTTTTCCTTTTGAAATCCTCTCTTGTAGCTGGTAGTATTTTAGGAAAGGCAATGGGGCCTTAATCCCGTCAGGGACAGCTACTTAAACGACTGAGAGCATCTCAAAAACTCTTGGATTGGGTTGTCCCTTGGTTGACACTTGTGCCTAATTCGGCCCGTCAACAATGGCGCTAGAAGGAGGGCCAACTTAAGCAAATGGCTGATGAAAACAACTCTCTTAACAAAATTAATCAGCCTTCCACCCCTCAAATATAGCCCTCATCACAACCATGTACTCTCCAGTCATCATGATTAAATGAGGCCCCATTGAGCGACTCTGTTCAAAACCTTATCTCTCAGTTCAACTCTAGCGGTGCTCACCAACCTGAGGAACTTCATCAGTTCGAACAAGCCATAAATGAATCTCGTAGAATTTTGACAAGGGCCTATTCAAATCTCACTGGGTGCCAACCTACTGAATTACCTCTCCCGCAGATCACTCATCCCCGCACTCATCATCCTGAACCTGCTTTGGAAGAACATGAGCAACCTATGGGTGCCTTCCTTGATCTTCAGATACAACAGTCTTTAACAGGCGCCAACCAACCTTCATCTTCTTCAGGACCACCTGCTTCAGGAGATTCTGGTCAACCACCATCACTACCTCACTCACCCCCTCACATTGTTCAAACACCACATTCACCACCTCCATCACCAAGGAACATGGCAGGTTTAAACCCCCCTAACCCTAATGCTAATATGCCATGGTTAACTCAGGATGCAGTTGCTGTTCCAGGCGATCAACATCCTCTACCCAAGCATCCTGAGAAATTGTTGCCTAAGTTCAACCCCAAGCTGAAAGAGCCGGCAAAAGACCATGTCAAGAAATTTTTGTTAGCAGTTCGGCTCTTGGATGTTGAACATGAAGATGTGGTCTATCGACTTTTCCTTATACATTTGAGGGTAAGGCTTCGATGTGGTATTTCTCACTTACGGCTGGTTCTATTACCAATTGGAATGAATTCGAGTTAGCTTTCATGAACAAGTTTGGAGACGATAAGACTCTAGCTGTGTTGGTGTTAGAATTGTCTAGAATCCATATGGAAGCTAAGGAAAAGGTAAAATATTTTAACCAATGATTCTTGACTCTAAGAAACAGAATTCCTGCCACCTCAAGACCGGCTGAAGATGTCACTATTGAATTTTATACTTCGGCCTTGCCTGTGTCAATGGCCATGTTTGTAAGGAGAGCGGCCAAACCCACTCTTGCTAAAACCTTTGAGGAAGCAATTAAGGTTGAGAAAGACATGTCTGCTATAAAGACAAACCTGGGGTTAGAATCCGATTCAGCATGTTCTTCTCATAAAAAGACCGAGAGTCCCTCTAAAACTACAACTCCTGAGAAAAAGGGCCAAGATGCATTAGACTTGGACAGCCTCCAAAGAGTCATTAAAAAACTGTCCAATGAAATCATTGATTTAAAGAAAGGTACTTCTGAAAGCACCCCGAATAAAGAACCACCTAGGAAGCCTTTCGGAAGACCATTCCAAAATGCTGCTGCAAAACAGACTCCACCCTCTAAAGCCAATAGCGTTGATGAAATTAATAGTTTCTCGAAACTATTAGTCTCAGGTCTTGAAACATCAGCTGAAACTGAAACTCAATCTTCTAGACAGAATTCTGAAGACGCCCAAAACACAGATAATAGCAATGAAGATAAACCTCATCAAGTTATCAGTCACTTTTGGGACACCACAGAATTGACTGATGACGAAGATGTGGCTGTTGTGAATGTAAATCAGCATCAATACAACACTAGGAGAAAGAAAGATCATCCCTCAGGGGAACCTTCTACGACTGCTACAGATAATAGTTCAACTATCAAAACAAAAAACCAGCCTCCAAATGCTAAATCTGCACCTTCCCTTGATTTAGAATATGATCTAGTTGAAGATTTAAAGAAAATCAGAGCCAACATTTCTATCTATAAACTCCTCAAGTTGCCTGTGATTCATGACAAGATGATGCAAGGTGTATCTCTAAGTAAAAATGGCAAAACCACATCCACTCAAAACAGTTCTGCTAATACCAAAGATAACTCAACAAAATCTTCAGTCAATGCCTCATCCATAGGTAAGAAATCAAACTCTTCAACTCCTCCTTTTTTACTTACGTTTGAAATCTGCAATCGTAAAGTGCATAATTGTATTATAGATTTAGGGGCTTCGAAAAATGTTATGCCATACTCAGTGTGCAAAAAACTTAATGCAGTTCCTGTGCCATGTGATACTAGCATTGTGCAGCTTGACAGATCAAACGTGAAAGTAATAGGAAAGTTGAATGAGGCGTTGATAAGGTTAGCTTCAAACCCTCAAGTCCATTTTATCATTGATCTAATTGTTGTAGATATCCCGGAAGCATATGGCCTATTTCTCAGCAGAGATTGGTCAGAAAAATTGAAGGGATACTTTGCAACCGACTGGTCACATTTATGGATATCCCATAATGGTCTCCCAAATAAAATCAATATTGATCAAGAACGTTATATGAAGCACACGGTCACGAAACTGGACGACTCAAATGAACCAGTATTATTCACCGATACCATAATGGGCAACTATATGGTTGATTCTTTCTTTGGAAACCTTGAGGCTGAAACTTCATCAGTCCGAAATGTAGGACAACAGTATGAAATTTTCCATTTTACACAAGTCCCAGATGAAATTCCAGTTCTGAATACTGTGCATCTGGATCTGAATAATGGTCTCTGGTCTCTATACTTTGATGGATCTAAGTCAAAGGAAGGGGCTGAGGCCGTTTGTTTATTGATCGATCCCCATGGAAAAAGGTATTTCATTGCTTGTAGATTAGAATTTAATTGCACCAATAACATTGTTGAATATGAATCCCTTATTCAAGGGCTGAAAAAAGTAATTGACCTGGGAGCCAAAGCTTTGGTAGTGTTAGGGGACTCTGAGATTATTGTTAGATAGGTACGTAACACTATACATTGCATTGCTGGGCATTTGAGAAATTACCAGGTAGAGGTATGGAATCTATTACTATCATTTGAAGCCTTCAACATAAATTCTATTCCTCGTTATTTAAATCAGGAAGCAGATCTTTTAGCTAATGTTGCTTCAAGGTTAATTCTGTTTGAAGGAATGCTTGCTGATTCTTTCTCTATTGAATTGTTTTTCAGACCTTCCATACCTGATAACATTGCAAATTGGGGAGTCTTCGACAACGATGAGCAGTTAATCGATTTTCTGACTTTGAAGGATACTTTTATAGATACGGTCATCGACGAAATGACTCATGATGAAGATCTATATAATTTTACGGTAATTCATAAGCCTTGTTCAATTTAGGAATCTCTCAATCAGGTTAGTACTGTTCCCATATTTGTAATCAAACTTGAGAAATTCTATGGCTTGAAGGATAAATTTAAAGCTGCAAGGAATTGTAAAACCAATAGCTCCATTATGCATTCTGAAATTATAAATCTAGGCACTAAACAAAACCCTTAATGTGTCAACCTGGGTAGTACGTGTACTCCCCAGGAAAAAACAGCCTTCATACGACTCTTTAATGAGTTTAAAGACATTTTTGCATGGACGTATGACGATCTTAAGACGTTTGATCCAAATATAATGCAACATGTCATTCCCATGAAACAAGAGGCTAAACCTTTCCAACAGAAATTGAGGAAAATGCATCCTAGCCTAGAACCGGCTGTTAAGAAGGAGCTGAATAAACTCCTTGCTGCTAGAATAATTTTTCCAGTACGACATGCCCAGTGGGTGGCAAATCTTGTCCCCGTCAGAAAGAAAAATAGTGATATCAGGTTATGCGTCGATTTCTGAAATCTGAATAAGGTTTCGGAAAAGGACAATTATCTCGTTCCTCCAATGGAGAAGATCTTACAACAAGTCTCTGGATCTAAAATGTTTTCACTTTTAGATGGATTTTTGGGATACAACCAAGTGTTAGTTTCCAAGACAGATCAATTGAAAACAACCTTTAGGAATCCTTGGGGAACTTATGCCTATAGAAAAATGCCATTTGGTTTAATTAATGCTGGAGCAATGCTTCAAAGGGAAATGGATATCGCATTTAGAGGTCTGATCGGTAAGTTTGTCGTTATTTATCTTGATGATATAACTGTCTTTTCAAAAAACAGAGCTGATCATTTAACTCATCTCAAGAGGATTTTTGAGGGTTGCAGGAAATATGGGATTTCCCTGAATCCAAAGAAATCCATCTTTGCGGTTACAGAAGGTAAGTTATTGGGTTTTGTAGTCTCAAAACAAGGTATCAATATCGACCCTGAACGTACCCAGGCTGTATCTCAAATTTCTATGCCTCACTCAAAGAAAACTATGCAGTCATTTCTTGGAAAGATAAACTTTGTTTCTAGATTTATTCCTAGTTTCACTTAAATTGTCGGGCCACTGCAGAAAATGATCAAGAAAGATGCTAAATTTAAATGGTTTGCTGAAGAGAAGCAATCTTTTCATGATATCTTAAAAGCTATTGCTGAAGCTCCTACCTTAACAAGCCCAGATTTCTCTAAGCCATTTATTTTATACACATTTGCTTCTAACTCTTCATATGCTGCTGTTCTAACGCAGAAAAATCAAGAAAACAATGAGGCCCCCATTGCTTTTACAAGTTCTAGTTTGAACGGTGCAGAGTTGAATTACCCAAAAGTAGACAAACAAGCATTTGCTGTATTTAAGTCAGTGAAACATTTTCGGCCCTATTTGCTGAAATCTCATACCAAGGTCATTGTGCCATATTCCGCAGTGAGAAATCTTTTGGTACAAAAGGACCTGTGTGAAAAGTGAGCTCATTGGGTTACAGCACTCCAGGAATATGATCTAGAAATTAAGCCTTTAAAGATTGTCAAAGGACGAGGAATCTGTAAGTTGGCAGCTGGATCTTCAGACGTTTCTGAATCTAACCTGTACTTCTTTGATGAACATTATTTGTTTGAAAGGGAAGTTTTTCCAATCTCAACTCCCCCTGATTCTTGGTATAATGATATTAAATTTTTACTATTGCATGGGAATTCTCCTGAACATTTGGATGCACGTAGCAAAAGGGCTTTGAGATTTAAATCTGCCCCTTATCAGCTGATTGATAACATTCTGTTCAAAAGGAATTTCGAAGGAGTTCTCCTTCGTTGTTTAGAAAGAAATGAAGCTGATAATGTGTTATCTCAATTACATGCAGGACCAGCCGGGGGACACTTTGGCGGAGAAACCACTGCACATAAAGTGCTCAAAGCTGGTTACTACTGGCCTACTTTGTTCAAAGATGCATTTGCCTTTGCTAGGAAGTGTCAGGAGTGTCAGAGAGCAGAGGCAGGCTGAAGAAAGCAGCATTACCCCTCCAACTTGTTATTATTGAAGTCCCATTTCAACAATGGGGTCTGGATATTGTTGGTCCAATCACACCGGCTTCTTCACAGCAGCATAAATATATTTTGATAGCCATATATTATTTCACTAGATGGGTTGAATCCATCCCCTTGCGAGTAGTTAACTCGAAACAGGTGATATCATTCCTTGATTCTTTTATTATCACCAGATTTGGTGTTCCCGAATATTTTATTTTTGATAATGCAACCTATTTTTCTTCTGTAAAATTAACGGAATATGCATTGGAAAAGGGTATAAAGTTGAAATATTCAGCTAATTATTATCCTCAGGGTAACGGATTAGCCGAGTCTTCCAATAAAAATTTAATCAAAATTCTGAAACGCACGGTGGTCAATCATCATAGGAATTGGCACAACGCCCTATCGAGTGCCTTGTGGGCTGATAGAGTGACTCCCAATGCTGCCTTAGGAAATTCTCCCTTTTTTCTGGTATACGGTAAGGAAGCCATCTTGCCTCCTCATTTATTTTTACCCTCTTTATAGCTCTCCCAGTTGGTACAGGAGACATCATGTTCTGCCATGGAACATCGAATTAATACCTTGCTTAAACTGGAGGAAGATAGAGAGTTGGCTAGAAAAAAGTTTGACAAACACCAACAGACCGTGAAATGCTGGTTTGATCATAGAAAATCAGCCAGTAGGGATTTGGAAGTAGGTGACCTAGTTCTGAAATGGGACAAGGAGAACGAAGATAAAGGAAAACACACTAAGTTCCAATGCTTGTTGCTGGGACCATTTATTATTATAGAAAAAAATGGTCCTAGCACTTTCAGGTTGCAGACACTGGAGGGTGACATCGAAAACCTTCCTGTAAATGGCCATCTAATTAAGAAATATTTCTGCTGATCCCCCTCAAGGGATTATCCTGTACATACCTTATGTGATGTGCTTGGTTTGTGGAATTTGGTAGCGGGTTTAGTTGATTTGTTTGCTTTGGTGGTATTTTCTCATATTTGTTTTTGTTTTATTTGCATATTTTTGAGTCTAATTAGTTTATCAAACTTCAAGCTGATGTCTTTTTATCAAGTTTTCTGATTGATCTGCAAATCATGCACGAAGATCTTACTATCCTGAAAATTGTCACACTGTTTTATTTCTTGAACAGTGAATGGTTTTTCATTTTTCTAGATTTTACCAGAAATTCTTAAATCATATTAATATTAATTAATAATATGAGTCTCTGCAGAGATCTTTCTAAAAGGATTAGGGCAGTACCTGGCGAGGTTATCTATTTAGATCTTTTACGCCATCCCTTCTCGTAAAGAGAATCAGACTTGCCTCCCCGTCTGCTAAGATAATATCATTAGAGATTAACTATAACTACATTCTCGCCATGGATGGATTTGAATATTTTCAAGAACAATCTGAAGGACAGAGGGTCTCATAATGAGCCGTTTTGTTCAGGATCATAGGTTTGCATTCAGTAACATTGTCACTTCTGGTCACCAAGCCTGGACAATGGCCCTTGGAAAAACACTAAGGGATAAAAGGTCTCATTATGAGTCGGTTTATTTACTGTGGTGTAGATTAGTGACTGACATGGTTACTATCTAGTTACCAAGCCTGAACCATGGCCTTCAGGGGTGATACAATTAAAAGGGAAGATAATAGTAACCAATTCAACCTGACCAGAATTGTATATCTATGACTAGCAGATGGGATATTGGCATTCTTTGGGCTTTGAAGCAACCTTGTCGAGGCTATGGACGCCTGCTGGAAGCAGGGCCATGCTCGTGGTATTGAGATTTTATTTTTCAAAACTAAGCCACTTTCTGTTTTGCTCCATTTGGACTGATTTTTGTGAGAAACTTGATCTTTATCAAATAAATAGTTAAAACTGGAAATTTCTAGTAATTTTTAGAAGTATGAAATACCTGAATATGTTAAGATGTTAAAATATTGATGTCTATATAATGGCATACATGAAGGACCTAATTTCTTTGATTGCATGATTTCAGGTTAAGAAAGCCAACAGAGATAACTGTTCCGCCTAGTCAGTCGCCATCTGTTGTGCCCTTACTCAACAACCTTAAAAAACATATTTCATCGAACAAAATCCTATTTTGTTTTGATGAAATGTTCGAATTTCTTATGACAAATCTAATGAATCTCCAGCTAATGAAAGGGTGACATTCTGTGAGCTACTGAATCAGTGAAATTCCATGTTTTTTACAACCTTTTCAAACTATAGATTAATTGACAAAATCACCATTATGAAATTATTATCTTGAGTGGATTTGGTTTTAAAAAATAAAGGGATAAGTGTTAATAATTTCTATACCTTTACTATAACCTAATATGGAAATATCATCCAAACATTTATCACTTGATTTTACGGTTTGATTGTGATAAGGTTGCGAAATTGGAAGGTTGATCATTGTATGGATTGGTACCTTATCGGAGTTTATTCGAATTATATTTCCAAAGCCTTTCATTTAATCTCCGAATTATACATAACCCAACATTATTATTTGATCTTGATCCTTATGATAAGCTTCATATGTCAATTTTATTATTACATGTAAAGGTCTGGGTTGATGCAATATGTCATGAGATTTGTATTTCACGTAGCATGTCCGTCATTCCTGAAGGTTAAATTGTCATATACTAAGGTTGATATGTTATTGCTTGAGGTTCATTGTTTGTGTGTGGATTGATTCATGTTTGTCACCACCGAAACCGATTCACTTACCGGTAAATTGATACGGTATCATTGCATCGGTACCTAGCTCTGTTAATCACATTTAAATCTGAGTACTTGTTCAGTGTTGTGGCTCCATGCTCGCTCAACACCTGTATTCTATGCAATGAGTGGTCTCATGTCAATAAACCCGGATAAATAATGGCAAGATCAGTTCAATCTAGAGTTGTTTGCCGTCATTTCTTATTTCGATTGCCTTGTAGTGTTATCATTCCCCTTCATGCCGAAGTTTTAGGGTTATTGGCTACGGTCACTCATGTCGCAGTTGATTTATGAATGTGTAGGGTCCCATTGCTTTTGATTTCTGCTCCGTCTGCACCTTGAGTGTTCACTCTCTGGTTCACTGTCGCTTTTCGACTCATGGTGTCTTTTTTGTGCGCGGTTTCGTGCATTCACTCAGGAAGCAATGGCTCCTGTGGTTAGAGTTGAACCCAATCATACCAAGCTCTTAGACGAGAACCCCGAGCTCTTTGCTAAGGTCGAATCGGTGGGATGGTTGCCGTTCATCCACAGTTTTGCAAATTCAAACCTTGAAGTGACGAGGTTGTTTGCTTTATCGCTGGCTGACTCTCGGGTGAAGGTGGCTAATCTCCAGTTTAGGGTAGATGAACGTTCAGTTGCTCTTGCCACTGGTTTTCCATTGACAAGGGAGCGATGGTTTAAGTATAATCCTATGGAGGTGACTGAGTGGCAAAAAATGCTGAAGAACCCCTGTCAAGATGTCTCGTTCAGAACTAGTGTGTCCCAGAAATACTTTAAGAAGGAGTGGCGGCCAATCCTAGACATTATACATAGGTATGTGACCTATGAAGTTTGTCTCTCCTCGGCTTACGTATATCATCTCCGGTTAATGGTGGTGTTTCTTGGTTTTCCTCTTAGTTTGCCTCATTATCTGGTTAAGAGTATGACAAAAATGTCCTCAGCTATTAAAAAGGGTCCAAAAAATATTAGTCACAGTCTTTTTCACCACGGCCTGGTGAGGATGTTAATAAAGAGGGAATTATCAAAGCAAAACAGGTCGTGGGATGAGTTTATTGAGTCGAATGGTTTCTCGGTTTTCTATCACTGTCAGTTTGATTGCCCTGAAGAATACGTAAGGAATCAAGAGTCTAGTCGAGTCTCGGCTCCCCCTGTGCACGAGCCTTTGTCAAACCCTATCGGTTGTATGAGCTCCAATGTTTGTAATGAATCGATTCCTCCTCCTGTAGGTAGCCCCGGTACCCCTGTGCTTTCTAAGTGCATGAGGAAGTCTTCGGGTTTATCTCCTGTAACCATGAAACAAAATACTGATACCTACAAACAGACAGGCAATAAGCTGAAAGCCAAGGTTTTCTGTAGGTTCACAAGAAGCATGGCCAAGGGTAATGTTGTTAAATCTCCTGTGAATGATAAAGTTCAGGTCGAAACAGTTGTGATAGATGATGAAGATGGGAACCCTATTTTGCTTGGTGATGGTTGTGACATTGAACATGAGTCTATCCTGATCCCCGCCGATAATAATTCTCACGTGCCTGTCAAGGAATTTCAGGTAGATCCTGTGGTTGATCCTGTGAGCAACCCTCCTATCAAAGACAAGTCTGGAGATGCAAATTTGTCAGGCTCTTATCCAATTGGTGATATGATTCACCCGTTGTTTGTAAACTGCTTATTGGATAAAATACACAGGATGGAGGGAGAAGTGACTAATATGGCCACACACCATGATGTTATTAAAGCAGAGAACATGAGGCTTAAGGAGAAGGTAGATTAGGATGATAAGTATCTTCTGCGCTTGAAAAAACATAAGAATAGGTTGATTAGAAGGGTCCTTAATTTGCAAAATGAAAATAGTAAGAATGAAGAGAAAGTACGTGAGCTCAATGCTCAAGTTACGCTAATGCAATTCAAGGTTCAGTCACAAAATCCATCAAGTGGTGTGAACATTCAGGTCTTTAACGCTCCTGTTCAATTATGATGTTTTGGGTACACTTACTATTCATTTCAGGTTTGAAGTTATAAACAAGAGATAATCAGATTATTTTGTTACAGGTATTGGTGTGTTTTGTTTTGTGCATTATATAGTTTATTTTATTTTGTTGTTGTGTGTGTTTTAATTATATCTATTTTATGTGTAGTATCACAGGGAATGTTGTAGATGATCTTTCTCGGATTTTGATGATCGCATACCTTCAGGTTGATCCCTGGATATTTGGAAACAAATCGATTGGCAATCTTATTTTCTTGGTGTTGATATATTATTAGTGCCGTTGTTTTTCTTGATTTCACACTATCAGTTGAATCTCTCCATTTCCAAGACATTACAACGTATTTTAGAAATGACATGTTTCACTTGTCATTTTTAATGGGATTGGTTGAGATTTAGATTAGATAGTTTTCCATTTTTTGTAGAATTGTCTCCATGTGGGATAGGAATTTCTTTTTAAAGGAGACATGTTTGTACTGGGAAGAGGGGTTGATATTTGGGAAAGGGCGAGACAAGACCACTGTATTGATTTTCCTGTGACTTAAGGCAATTTTTTGTCAGAAGCTACAGCATCTTAAACTGGTGATATCTATATATATTCACAGTATTTATACTTCGCAAATGTATTTATGGTATTTTTTGGGTCTTGTCACTTTTTCTACATTATAAATGTTTGTTATGATTTCTTTAATGAATTTATGCAAATATATCATGTATAGTGATCGACTTATACTGTTTTTTATTTTGCTGATATATTTCATGTTTTAAAATTGATGATTGAACATCATAATATATGTGATATATCTACTGTGTGATCTTGTTTAAGTTCTGAATTTATTTTGAATATTTTCAAGGTTATTAATGCAGTAGTCTTATTGGCAAATTTGATTTCAGGTTAATGTTCTCCACGCTCCTGATCAGGATAGGACTTAGAGTAGATTAGTAGTTTTTCTTTTAATTATTTTATTAAAAATCCTTTGAATCAGATCTTTATATTTATTTTGCATTCAGGTTATCTTCTTATCTTGTAATTAATGTACATGTGTTTATAATGTATATCTGTAATTTATTAACTCTGTCGATATTCAGTTAGCCTTTTATTCTTTTATTATAAACTAATTGCTTGAAGTAGATTTAATTTAACTGATTGATCTTGCAATATATAACAGTTATTAATTTATATAGGGCTAGGTATAGATCTGATTAATAAGTGGTAGTTTTAGTTTTTCCCTTTTGAAATCCTCTCCTGTAGCTGGTAGTATTTTAGGAAAGGCAACAGGGCCTTAATCCTGTCAGGGACAGCTACTTAAACAATTGAGAGCATCTCAAAAACTCTTGGATCGGGTTGTCCCTTGGTTGACACTTATGCGTAATTCGGCCCATCAACATAACTGAATACTGGTGCACCAAACCCATTCAACCCTAATGTTTTATATTGTGAGATCTGTCGAACAACTGGTCAGCATCAACCTGAGGACTGCTATCTACTGCAGTGATACGTCCAGGTACCTAAGAATCCTTATTGCAAGTTTTGTAAATCAGTAGGACACAACGAAGAGGAGTGTCGCAGCTTTGACCTCATGAGAGAGCGTACCTATGATGCGTATAGGGTACAAAATGATGCACAAGGCAATGATGGATATGGTTACCGCGGAGGTCGAGGTATGTTTGGAGGTCATGGTAGTGGTGGTATGGTCGGAAGAGGTCGAGGCCAGGTTGTGTGCTATAACTATAATCAGGCAGGACATGTACCTAGAGACTGTCAGAATCCAACTACAACATGTCAATATTGCAGAGCAGTAGATCATGTCATTGAGCAATGCCCACAGTTGATCGCTAAAATACAAGAAAGAAATAGTGCACCTACTCAGAATATTCAGATGATTTTTGTGGAGCAACGACCGGTCCCAGCCATTAACATTGTTACCAGGAGTGGAGCTACGACACAAGTACAGACCAAGGAAACACAACCTGTCGAGGCTTGGGTCCGTAAGACCCAAGAGAAAATTCCAGCATTTGATGTTGAAAGAGAAAAAGAGATGTTTATGGAAGCCAAAGAAGATTTTGCTGATCCAGGAACAGCAGTAGCACCTATGCAACAACATCAACAGTAGTTACAACCTCAAGAATCTTCGATGGATAACGTAAGTACACTGTCCTCATTTTTACAGAGTTGTATGAATCTCTTAAGGAACCATAATGCTTTAAATGAGTTGCAGAAAGTTATTGCTTCTTGCGAACTTCAGCGAAGCTCTGGTAAGGAAAAAACTATTAATAGAGTCAGAAGAACTAGAAGAGAGATGAGATTGCATGCCCAGATAGGAGAGTATGACATGACTGATGTCATCTTAGATCTGGGGTCAGAAGTAAATGTCTTAACTAAGCAGACATGGGAACAAATGGGAAAACCTACTCTTGACTAGTCCCCCATATAGTTGAGATTAGCCAATCAGCAGAAGATTGTGCCCCTAGGAAGATTCTCTAGTGTCCCAGTAGATATTGATGGAGTCAGTACCTTAGCAGACTTCAAAGTCATTGAGATAATTGATGATAGTAACCCCTACCCAGCTTTTCTAGGAATTGAGTGGGCAATAGCCAATGCTGCAGTCATTAACCTTAAGAAGAGACAGATGACTTTTGAAGGGAAATGTTTGAGAGTCATGGTACCATTGGACCCTTCTCAAGGAGAAAGGTACACAGAACCACTCAGAGAGGAAGATCAGGGTGATTTGGATCATATCTAGAACATCACAGCTAAGGAAGAATATTATGTTGATCCTACTACCGAAGGTATAATGGATTGGAAGTGTGATAGTTCCTGTATGACTGATTCAGATGAAGGCTTAGAGAATTGGCAGAGCAGACTTTATGAGCTACATGGACATCACTATGCAAGAATTACCAAGTCTCTCAGATGTCTTGGTGTACAGACAAGAGTCTTACCTATTTTTGATGGCTTGACAGATCCAACAGAGTTTATTATCCAATTCTCAGAACATGTGCCAGATTCACAGAAAATGGAGACTCTAGATTCAGTATTTAGAGCCACAGCAACCAGATGGTGGAATGGTCATAAAAAGTACATTTCTAGTTGGGAAGTTTGTCAAAAGTTCCTTCGCCTGAGATTCATGGATCAGCCTTAGGAGGTGCGAAGCAGGTTTAATGGAAAGACTAGCCCTCAGGAACATTTGGAGCAGTGCTACAAAGCATGGAATGTGTACCTTGTGAAGAATGGGTGCATAGGTTTATTCACACTCTGGAACCTATAGCAAAGAATTGGTATGCAGAGGTCGAGCTTCGCCATGGTACTGTAAGTTGGGATACTCTTGTTGATAGTTTTGTGCTGACATTTTCTATTAATGAGGTTTGTCCTGCTTTGGACACAGCTCTTAGATTGATCCATACTAAAGTGTTTGATGATAAAGAACTAGCAGAATACCAACATGATTGGAAGGCACAAGAAGATAATGCAGTAGAATGTTATAACCTCGCAATTGATGAGGATGATGATCCACACAACATTAACATTCTTGAGTTAGAAGGACACTGCGAAGTCCATGGACCAGCAGTCGAAGCACCTGAAGTGACTCAGCCCTTGAAGATGCGGACAGTCAACATTGGATCACAAGAAAATCCTAAGTATGCTACCATTGGAGATTATTGGGATGAAGAAATGGTGAGTAAAGTGACCCAACTTCTCCATGAATATTAGGAATTACTCATAACAGAGTTCTCTGAAATGAAAGCAAAAGTCATGATGGAGCTAGATAGGCTGCTCGCTGCAGGAATCAGCGAGGATGGAAAAAAAATTCTGTCGAATAAGGATGTGTCGAATATACCTCTTGTATCGAAGCTGAAATTGGTGACTGTGCCGAAGAAGAAAGAAGCGTCGAAGCTTAAAATTCGACCGTTGGGAAAAACCAGATTTGGCGGCGCCGGTACGTTACCTGTATTAACTGCCTATATTAATGAGATCTTGGGAAATCTACTGCCATTTGGACAAGATCCCTAGTAGATTTGGTGTCTTCAATGCACAGTTATGACAAATTTCAGTGATGGATCTATAAGAAGATACCCACACCCACGAAGTTCACATTATGCAGTTTCTTAAGTTTTACACTTGAGCCCATGACAGCTGATTGCGAGCTTTAGGAACTAGTGAGATAATTTGAATAGGGGGGTCTGCAGAACCTTTTCAGCCACCCACCTATGCCTTCACCCCGTGAAGAGACTCCCCCAGCATCGACTCAGCCAGATGCAAGGCAATGGCAGGCCAGGGATAACAAAGGAAAAGTGCCAAGTGCAGCCCTCATATTAACCGACGCAGCATCTCGCGCGGAGATGAGTATGACTGTCGGAATAGATTACACAAAGGTACCTATGGCAGAGCTACATCTCTGTCAAATATCAATCATGAAGGAAATCCAAGCATGAGACCACTACTCACAACTGCAGTTGGAAAATACCATGAGGCAGAGTGCGAGCCTCACAGCATAGTTGGAAGAAACAGAACAGAGGACGAAGGAAGCAGAAAATAAGCACGCCACATTGGCGTGAGTATTAGAGGAGGTGTGTTGTAGTCTCCCCGACTTCGACATGCCAGATGATGAAGAGCCAGAGCAAACAATCGCCAAACTGAAAGACTACGCACAGCAGTCTCACACTGAAATAGAGAAGCTCAAAACAACACATGAGGCTCATATTGCGGAGCTTCAACTTTGCATCACCCCAGAGAGTCCACCTAAAGTCAAGGAGCAGCACCGCGATGATATCCAGGCCTCAGCAGCAAAGATCTCAGACCTCGTGAGCAGCACAGCAAAACTACTAGAGGAAAGCATCGACGCCTGGACAAAATTATAGGAACATCCAAAAGTACACGAGCTGTAGGAAATAATCAAGTAGCACGAGACAGAGCTGGATATAGTAAAAGTAGAAATTAAGACTCTGCCCCCTATGCAAAAGATGCTCAAAGTGAAGCAGAGCAATGAACTCCACCAGGAAATTGAGTCGTACAGAATGAAAGCAATGCTGCTGGAAAATTCTTTGCAGCCCCTTGTCGACGAGGCCTTGGAGTTGAGCACTGCTGTGGACAACCAGCTCAAAGTTTTGAAGGAGTATGATGCAATTTCATGGGAAAAGGCCAGCGAAGCATCATCCGCAGCATTACAGGAGTTGGTGGAGAAGGAGCAAGTAGCCGACGATATCATGCGCGTCCTCAACAAACAGTTCACCATCTTCGCTAACAAGGTTCGTCCATCTGATAAGCAGCAGAGTGTCCCAGGACTAGACACTGGTGAGTCTTAAGGGCCTGTTGGGGTGTGCACCTTAATGGTCCTTAATTTGGGTAACTCCGTAGTTTTTGTGGAATTTTGTAAGCGGAGTTGTGACTCAAAATAGTCTTAGGGGTGTCGGGGTTGAGTAAAAGCCCTCTTTTTGTAATTAACCCATGGTTTAAGTCCAGGTTTTAGGGTTTCAGGGTTCCTATGGTTTAAGCCCATGGTTTTGTATTAAGTGCACTTGTATAAATAAGCACTTTTGTAAAAGATTTAGGTTAGGATTTTGATGAAAAATGATTTGATGCGAAGCTAAGGCCTAGTTTTTGGAAGAAAGGTTAAGTCCCAGCTGTGTGCGTGGACGACCTCTGTAGCTATGTGCGCAGAGGGTTTTTGGGTGATTAAGAATATCTACAGCTGTGTGTGCAGAGATCTGCTGCTAAGTGTATAGCTTGAGGAATTGAAGGGATTTGCAGCTGAGTGCGCAGATCAGAACTGTGGTTTTTGTAAAGAGTTGAATAAAACACAGTTTTGTGGACGTATCCCTTATACTCGGGGTGAACCACGCTATATCTTGTGTTGTGGTTCTTTTTTGTTGTTTCTGTTATGTTCTTCCATGCATTGATAAGTGAATAACTGATAAATAAGATCATTGCTAAATACTAGCTTCGCTGTGAATTCGCAGTAAAGGGTTAAGCAAGACACTGTTTGTTTATCTAACTGCAAAGCTATATAAGTAATTGTCGAAGCTCTGTATTGTCTAAGTATTAATTGTTAAAGGCTAAAGGTATAGTAATATCCCTCTTCTGCTTGCAGAAACCTGATTCTGCGGCACCCCATAGCTGTTTCGGGTGAGACTGCAACTTGTTCGTAGGTTGTTGCCGAAAGGGCCAACACTGTGGGTATTTTTTTGGTGTGAAGACAAAAGTATAGAACCCGGGTTTGTCCTAAGCCCAACAATAATCAACCACTTTTCCAATGTTATCTGCATTGGTGAGAGATGATGCTACACCTGCCATCACAAGGAGTTTAGGATCTTAATTAGTCCCATGTATAACTGTTTTATCAATTACCATAATCTCTATAGGATGGTCTCCAGTGTCCATCCTTTTCTTGTTTTTATCAAAGAAAATCGTATTAAGATCAGCTACTTCATGTTCCTGGGATGGAATGAAAGGTATTTTTCCAAGCTCTACTGAGGAAGTTGGATCTTATATTGTCATGCTAATTGATGAGAGATGAATCCAAGGGATTATCATGGGCTTGTTCTTGTTCAATATTTTCATGATTTTGTTCCTCCTCCTCCTTCCGCTTAAGTTCCTTGGCTTCTTTTTCTGCTACTTCTCTTACTCGGTCAGTCGCTTCCTTTTTTATTATTTTAGTTTCTTCCCAAAGTTTCTTCTCTTATTCCTTATGTCTCTTTTGTTGTCCCTCCTCTGCTAATCATTGCTCTACTTCATGTGACAATCTGCGGGATTCCTCTTCCCTTCTCTTTGCAGCTTCTTCTTCTTTCTTTTGTTTTTCAGCGGCTCTACTAATGCTTCCTTTTCCTCCCACGGTTGTTATTTTCTGCTTGAATCTTCTGCTTAAGGTTGTCATGTTGCAGGTGTTGCGGTATGTCTCTTCATCCTTATCTTAGTAATCTGTGTATTCAAAATGCATTCTTGCTGATGCACAATAATTCACAATATTTCCCTCTAAATCATTCCTGTGAATTTTTTTCTCCAAAGTGAAAGTATTCTAATTCTTTCACAAACTTTGGTGCACTCTTCACCTTGGTAAACTTATAACTACCTATGTAGAATGGGAGTGGTGGATATACAGCTTTTTTGTGATCAAATAAGAAATTTCTGATCCTGTCATGTCGAGCTACCTCACCACCTCTTTATGAAGAACATAGTCAGTAGAATACTTTGGTAACAAAGAAAGGGCTATAGATCCCCCAAACATTCTTAGGTACAGACCTTCTTCCGAGAGGTAATAATGCCCATTTTCTTCCACTATCTCCAATGTCTTTTCAGACATGCAATTTCATTCTGTGAGGAAGATTAACTTGTAAAGAGGCATTATGAAGTCTTCACGGATGCTCTTGTAGAAACTATAGTATTTGTGTACCCATAAAAGCTGGTATGCGAAATATACATGGGTCTTTGTCTTAAGGCCATTTGCAATTTAGTGTTGGGAACTGGTGAGTGTACAAAATACAATCAATCAGGAAAGATCCCATGTAGAACTCTGACTTCCTCTGTGTCAATCCTCACAGTGCCACACTTATACATGAGGATAGACTGTTTGCTACTATATTAGCCCAGTCAAAAATGGTACCCTTTGTAGATAAAAAATAAATCACTGGTACCCAGCTTATTTTGTAAAAGTTTCCATTCGCTCAACCAAAAAATCCGGTTTAACATCAAATATAGAAGCCGATATGGAGTACGTAAATTTGCAGTTTCATATTCTCCAGTAAGATTTATGTAGAACTGCTTCCTATGGACCATCATTCTCCTTACACAATAAAAAACATCCAAGTCTATCTCCTTCAACCACTTTTCTATCAAATAGATGTGAGGGGTAGGTAGCTTACATGCTTGATCTACATATGTCGGGCTGTAGGCACCAAAACATTGTCCATTAATGTTCGATAGAATCATCTTAGTTATATATGCCCTTGGAAGAATCTAGTCGATCACTTCGGCACATGGGAAGAGCTTGGGACGTGTAGACACCTTCATGATAGTTGACTTCTTTATGTTGCATATATTGGTAGGTATTCTAATCTCACATCTAGGACAATCTGGTCTTTGATCATCTGATAGATATGACCCCATTTGAACTCGAGATCGAATCTAGTGAAAGCTTTAGTATCTTCATAGATAATCTTCATCTTTGTTATGATTTCCACCTCTAGATTGTCTCATGTAGTCTGGACCAGGCTTCTTTCCTATTTTAGGCATGGTGCTATACAAAAATTGATGTTGTCAAGACCCATAAAACAATGTCTTAGATCCATTTCAATGCATTTATGATAAATATAACTACTAAAACTGAGATTAAACAAGAACAATGTGTAGTCATTTTAACCAAAATCTTTACCATGTCATCCTGAAACATTTCAACAAACTTCGTGACACTGGGAAGAGCACATCCAGCTACCCTAGAACCGCCAAAATTACACCAGGATATGGTTGGACAAAGTTTAGCAGCGAGGACTATCACACACTTAGTAAAAGAGAATAATCTCTACTTTTGTCAAATAAATTCCCTACCCAGCTTGCGAATGGATCACCAAGACTTTCTTCATTCAAACCAAAGGGATACCCTTCCACAACTCATAAACTTTAAAACATCAAGTTTTAAGGAAAACTCTCTGGTTTAGGAAACTTCTACAACCTAACCCAGCCAATGGTGATACTCCTTCAGCTCATGCACTGATAAAATGGATAGGGATTGGTTGTAGACGGTAAAACCCTCGTCTAACCATGGCCCTACTATTGAAAAAAATTGATAGAAACTTCCCTATGAAGAGAGGAGAGGGGACGAGTGGCTTGGGAAGGTAGAGAAATGCGATTGCCCTGCTATCTAGGAGTGGAGAAATGAGGTTTAGCTTGTGCAGGAGAAAAAAATCGTCAAAAACATAAGATATAAATAAAAACTTCTATGGTACCGGGGCATATATATCTTCTATGGACCGAAAACCTAAACCGTAAGATCTAACTGCTCCTTCCTATAATGAAAAATGAAGAAGCATGGATTCAAATCCTACCTAGAAAATATGACCTTGACACTAGGTGAGTGAAACCCCCATACAGCTAACGAAAATCCATCCAATGGTTTCCATATCTACACCACAACAAAAACAAAGCTCTAACGGATGAAAACAATGACCGTAGTATAACCTCGGTGGCTTAAATAGGCATAGCTTTGAAAAGGTAATTAATGGCCTACGAATGAAACACCATCAATGCCAATTAAAGCATCGCATCGACAACGAACTTAAGAGTGTAATCGATGGCCTCGGGAGGAAGCTTGGGATAAATCCAACGTTCATCGGGTGGACTCAGGCCTTCCTTACTAGGAAGATGTTATGACCCGCATCGGTAAGAACTCATCGACAGTTAAAACTTTGTTCATCCGCATGGTATGGGCTGAACCTTCAGGAACATATCGGTTGCAAACATATTGGGCATTCGACAACATCGGCAAAGACTCTCGAAGTGGCCCTTCGGAAAACTCATAAACAGTTTTTGCAATAGCGGGTGGATAAGGAAAAGAAACTACTTTCGACACTACCAACAAGTTTCGACAAGAAAACCCAATGCACCGGATAGGCTGTCAACAAGCCATCAGAAAGAAACTTAGAATTTTTATCCGATAACATCAGCTCTAGAGGATGAATCTTAATCGGTGAATCGGTAAACTCACATGATTTTTTCGGAAGAGATAAAGGATGCAAGGATTGGCAGTCTTAAAGGGTAGCTCCTCCACTAAATCATCTCAACTCGTTGAGTTCATCCGATACGGTAGGTGGAAAAAATCAGATTCAACTTAATATTTTTCCCGATTTGTGAATAAAACTAAGTTAGGAAAAGGTAGTCTAGAGGGAAAAGGTAGTCCAGGAAGGCTTAGAAACTAGAAGTCAAAGGGGGGATCTAAAACATGAATTTTTTGTAAGGTAGTGGTTTCAGCAACAACAATTGGCGACTGGCTGGTGAACATAGATCTCTGGGAAAAATATCTTCTGAAACAAAAAACTTCTTTATGACAATTTATTAGACCAACTTGTCCCAATTCTTTTCAAGATTTATTTAAAAATCTAGACCCTTCAAGGAATGTAAGATTCAGAACTTATCATTGATTTCATTCCAATAGGATAAGGTAACCAAGTTTTCAAAGTCTTGATAACTCTTCTAAGGCCAAAATATGAGATTCATGTACTTATACATTTGGTTTCTTTTAGTTGAGACACCACAGGATAGTAACAAAATTTGGACAAGCATATTCATGTGTTCCCCATTCCCATGCATTTTGCATTCTTTTGGTGCTTTCAGACTTTTTTCTATTGAGCCTTCCTAGATTGCTTCTTTTGTATTTTATATTTGACTAAGGTTCTTCCATCCATGGTGTCCTTTTGTGTGAGTGATAATTTGTTTCAGCTCACGAACGAAGAAGAACCTTTGGGCAATCCAATCATTTATTGATTCATGTTTCATTATATCCTTTTGATATATTTTTTCTTTCTGGGAAATTTCAACTCTTTAATACTTTTGGCTTTAATTTGTGGCATGGGATTATTTTGAATAACATACACCTATCCATCATGCTTCCTTTCTATGGGTCTTTTCCTGCAAGCTTCCTAGGACGAATATTAATGTGAAGTGGATGGAGCCCCAAAATAGTATTCCATACTTCTCCTACCTCAGTTATTTCAAAAGGTTTATAACATGAATTCAACGTGTTATGAAAATGACTTCCCTTCAATAGCCTATCAAATTAAAAAATCTTGTCATGATAAACTTCAACATAGATAAAACCCAATGAGGAGTTCTTGACTTAAGATATTAGCAGTTTGTCTGAATTCCAATGTACTCCAAGCACCAATAGCTGAGATGGCTTATTTGAAATAAAACTAAAGTAAATCAAAGAAAAAATGTAATGAACCAAAAGAAAATAAAGAAAATCAGTAGAAAGCAAACAACACTAACTAAAGAAATTAAACAAAACTGAAGTTTATTTATGTACAAAAGGTTCCTTTAAGGCACTAGGTAAAGTAAGGTTTGAGAACCAAACCATGGACAGGAAGATTCTTTTCCCAACCCCGCAAATCTTGTAGATTATACGTTGAGGAGCCTAACTTTGTAGCAATCAGAAATGGGCCAACCTAGAGATGTTGAAACTTAGTATGCTTTCCCTTTTCGTCATGTGGGTGATCCCACTTGAGAACCAAATCTCCTACTTCAAAACTTTAATTTCCAGACTTACATTTGTCAAACCACTTCTTTAAAATCTCCTGCTGGTGCTTAAATCTCTCTTTAGCTTTGAGCCTATACTCTTCTAACTTCAACAAAGTATTGATACTGGACCCTCTTGATGCTTGGGCTAATTGAGAAGATGGAAGTAATATTTTCAGTGGTATAATAGCTTCCTTTCCATAAACTAAAGCGTAAGGTGACATGCCTAAATAATTCTTGGGTGTGACTCTATCAGCCCATAATGCATTTGGAAGAGCTACATGCCAACTTCTCTGGTTTTCTATGACAATTTTCTTTAAAATTCTAATGAGATTCTTATTGGTTGATTAAGTTAAACCATTACCTTGTGGATAGTAGTTAGCAAAGTAATGTAATTTCATTCCTTTCTCATTAGCAAATTCAGTAAGTTTAATTGATGAAAAGTAAGATGCATTGTCAAAAACCAGGGAAATTGGAACCCCAAACCTTGTCATAATATGTTCTTGTAAGAAATCTATGATTGCATCTTTGTTTAATTTCCGCAATGGAATTTCCTCCACCCACCTAGTGTAGTCAGCGGTTGTGAGGATGTACTTGTGTTGTAATGAAGAATTAGCATTGATTTCTCCAACAATGTCAATTCCCCATTGTTCAAATGGCTCTAAAACAATGATTGGTTGTAATGGTCCAACCGCTTTCGCAAGTCTCCCTCCACTTCTCTAGCACGTATCACACTTCCTGACATAAGCATGTGCATCCTTAAACAAGGTTGTCTAGTAGTATCTAGCCCTCAGAATCTTGTGAGTAGTTTTGTCTCCTGAATAATGTCCTCCAACAGGACCATCATGTAACTCCTTGACAACTTTAGTTGCATCTTCATGTTCCAAGAATCTCAGAAATAATCCATCATAGTTATTTCTAAAAACAACTCCATTAATTATTTGATAGGATGCTGATTTCAAATGAAGCGCTCTTATTTTTTTGGAACTCCAATGTTCCAGTAAATACCCTTGCTAGAGATAATGTATTAGATCTATGTACCATGATTCTAGAGCTGTAAAGATGGGACACATGTCAATCATACGTAACTTGGCCTCATTGTCCCAATCATTGTCTTCATTATTTTGACCTTCGACCATTAAATTGTAAAGTCTTTGTCCTTTAATAATTGTTGTTGGCTTAAACTCTAGATCGTATTCTTGTAAAGTTGTAAGCCAATTTCCTCTTCTTTCACCCAATTATTTTTGCACGAAGAGGCTTCAGACTGCTGGGTGAGGAACAACTACTTTGGTTTGGTTTTTAAGGATGTATGGCCTAAATTGATTTATCGCTTTAAATACCACATAATATTGTTTTTCAATGGAGGGGTAGTTCAATTCAACATCTTGCAGCCCAGTGCTCATAAATGATATAGGGAATTAATCTCCCATTTCCTCCTTTTGTTTCAACACTGTTGCGAGCGAATTATCAGAAGCAAAGGTGTATAAAATAAAATCTTTATCAAAATCAGGACTTCTAAGTGAAGTTGCATGTGCTATTGTTGTTTTGATATTATTAAATGAATTCTTCTCTATGTCAGTCCATTTAAACTGCATAGTTTGCTTAACAATCTGCTGCAAAGGTTTTACTATTTGTGCAAAATCAGGCACAAACCTTCATGCAAAATTAATAGTCCCCATGAAATATTTCATGCCTTTCTTATTGTGGGGTAAGGGGATATGTGCTATAGCTTCAATACTTTCAAGGTCTATGGAGATTCCCCTTTTAGAAATGATGTGACCCAATAGCTTTCCTTTTAACACTATGAAAACACATTTCTTAGGATTCAAGGAAATACCATATTTCTGACATCGCTCCAAAATTTGTTTTAAATGGAACAGATGCTCTTCTCTTTTCTTGGAAAACATTGTTTCGTTGTCCAGGTAGACCAGCACACTCTAGCCTATTATCCCCCTAAAAGCTATGTCCATGGCCCTTTGGAAAGTGGCTCCAACATTAATTTATCTAAAGGGAATTCTCCTATATACAAGGGTTCCCCACTTTGTATGGAATTTGGTTTTCAGCCTATCTTGTTCTGCTACCAATACTTGATTGTAGACTGAAAACCCATCCAACAAGAAGAACAACTCAGATCCTGAAACCATCTACAAAATATTCTCCATCGAAGTGACTGGATAATTGTCTTTGTCCAAGGCATGGTTCAAATTTCTGAAATCCACACACAATCTTATTTCCCCAGACTTTTTCCTTACTGGTACCAAATTCGCCACCCATTTTGAGCGTCTGATCTGAAAATAATCTTCGCATCAAGTAATTTTTCCACTTCACTTTGAATTAGGGGTTCCATCTTGGGATGCATCTTCCTTAGTCGCTACTAGAAAGGTTTTACACCCACTTTAATAGGAATAATATGTTGGATGATGTGGGTGTCATATGTCTTTAGATCATCATAAGTCCAAGCAAATACATCTTTATATTGCTAAAATAAACCGATGAACTTGCTTCTTTCACCCAGTGAACAACATTTCCCCAAGTTTACATACTTGGGTTCAGCTTCTGTCCCCAGATTGATCAGCTCATACTGCATCAATGAACTGCATGTTTTGACCTTGACTGGCCTCCTGAATTTGTTATTCAAATCAAGCATTCCCCCTAATGTTCTGACCCCCTTTGGTATGAAATTACTATTTTGAATATTGGCTTGATGTTCTTCGTCATCAATAATCGAATCTTTAAAAGTATCCTCATTTGTTAAGAATTCCAAAATCTGATGGTCATCGTCGAATACTCTCAAATTGGTGACATTGTCAGGTACAGATGGCCTGAAAATCTATTCAATTGAGCATTTTTTATTAGTAGGAACCAATCTTGTAGCAGAAGTAGCTAATAAATCAACTGCTGCATTTTTCTGTCTAGGAATAGAATTAATATTAAAGCATCAAAATTCCTTATGATTTCCCAAACTTCATTTTGGTATCCTTTTAAATGAGGAGATAGACAATGAATTGTATTGCGAACTTGTTTGACAATTATTTCAGAATCCCCCAAAATATTTAGATTTATGATTTTAAACTCAATTGTCTTTTTCAATCCTTGGATCAATGCTTCATATTCTATAGTGTTATTAGTACATTCAAATTCTAATCTACAAGTAAAAAATGTTTATTTTTTTCTAGATCAATTAGGACACAACTGACCCCTGATCCTTCTTGAGGTTTCAAACCATCAAAATATAATAACCAAAATTGATCTTCTAATTCTACAGCACTAGTTCTACTTTCTGAAATAAAAACTAAATTAACTATGTTACAATCAATATTGCCAATCCACGAAAACCGAAGGAGATTGAACTGTTCATGTGACTCACTATTGGCCTCTTCCACTTGATAGTTTCCTGCTTCAAGCTCTAAAAAATAGCTACCCAAAACTGACTATGAGAAGTTCACAGACTCATTTTTCCCTTCTAGCTGTGTCACATTATGTTTCATGTGTGGTTCCCTTAGCACTTTTATCTGATTCTGACAGTCCTTATAGGGCAACCACAAGTGTGACCAATCCATTGCAAAATAACCATTAAGCTTTTTAGACCAGTCCCCTTCTTAGTATCAAACCATAGGCTTATGGGATGTCTACAACCATGATGTCTATGAACTGGAAGACCCTTTCATCAACTGCTAATCGAATCAATACATTTTTCATCTCTCCTGCTACTTGATTGTTGTTCTATCCAACTGAATGATTTTACTGGAAGAAGGAGTAGGTTGACCATTATATTTTTACAAACTAAAAGAGGCATGACATTAGAGGATGATCCAGAATATACCAAACAATTGTGTACATTATGATTAAAAATCTCCAAAGTCAGTAAAAATGGCTTAGCATGATTTTGACTTTCCTCCAATGCTGGCTTCATTTATCTCTTTTTCTGATTGGACATCATCTTGGGCTCTACTAGGTTGGGGATCAAAAGCTTCCAGGAGCTTCTTCCTTTGCTGAGGTAAGTTACGTATTTCAAATAAAGAAGCATTTTATTTGGTTTTCTTGATATCTTCTATTATGTCATATCCCATATCATTTTCTACTGGGTTTTTCTTATTATTATCTGATTTATTTTCCACAACCTTAACTGGTTTACTTGTTGCTGAAGCTTTCTGCCTTGTTATGAGTAAATCAGGTATAGGTGGGGTTTGAGTATTATTGGTATGCTTTTTCATACTCTCTTGAAAATTCTTAATCTTGGGCAATAATAAACTCTCATCCGTTATTGGTCCCTGACTTCTTGTTGTGACATTTACCATTGAAAGTTGTATCTCTTCAGTGGATTCCTCTTCCTCCAATCCTAGTGTGGACATACAATCCCACAAAACCATGGTAGTTTCTTCTGGTGTTTCCTTTGTTTTAATTTATTTTTCTTATTCCACTATAGGTTCTATTAATTGATCATCTAAAAGCTAATTCACAACTAGATTCATCGAATTAATCCACTGTGGGCAGTTCTTCTCCGAATGGGGTTGTTGATGAAAAGTACAAAAATTGTCCATTACAAATTCAATGAAATTCAATACAGAAGCATTGTGTGCGGGTGGTTGGGGTGGACTACTTTCCTCTCTTTTCTTAAAGAATGGTTTAAATGGATTTCTGGATGAACTTGCTTCTTTATCCTTTTCTAAATCAACAATCTTGTTTGATAGTTTTTGTACCATTTTAACCACATTTTCTATCTCGTTTGAACGTTCCTCTTTGGGTCTAGTCAGCAACAAAGGATTCTTATTGCTAAAAGTTCTTGTATCTGAGTTTGTAGTCTGTTTGTTTATAATTTTGAGTTCATCCTCTACCTTCTTGGATTATTCATAAGTTTCTAACAACGAAGGCTTTACTGACTGCTTGACAAACATTTCTATATCATGGGAAAGTGTTGAACTATAATATTCCATTAATGTTTCTTCAACCAGTTTTATGGAAGCACTAAAATCATTTAAATGGGCATCAAACCTCTGATTGAAATCCTGCACTTTATATTTTTTTTTCCATCCTTAGAGCAAGTAATTATTTCATTAGAGTGGTCGTGGTTCTTTGGAGACCAAACTTACTTTTAAACAATCTTTCAAAAGTATCCCAGTTTGTGATTGAATTTTCCTGTAAGCCGAAATACAATGATGTTGCTTTATATTTAAGAGTATGTGGAAATATTCTGCATACTACATCCTCATGCTCCACCATTAAAACCTCTAGGGGCAAGAAAAAGCTTTGTAAGTGATCATCCACAGAAATTCCTTCTATCGGATCAAACTTAGGTAATGACTTTTCAGGATGGGGAGGTAGAGCATGAAACAGAGCAACCAAGTTGAGTGGAGTTATGGCCCTCCAAGCTAGTTGTGGAGGAGGCTAATTAGCATTTGAATTCACAGGTTGATTTTCTTTTACATTTCTCGCCATGATTTGAGGAGGGGATTGAGGTGGAGAGTGAATCGGTGTCTATAAAGGAGAACAAAATGGAGACTCTAGACCCAACTAGTCGATTGGATGAACAATTTATTGTAAAGATAAGTTTACCAATTCTTCAAAATTTCCCACCAAAATCGAATCCTTTGTGTAAGTGGGATCCCTCCTACAAACTTGTTTTCTTGGTAAGTCAGGAATATGTTGGGGCGCGCACCCTAACGGTCCTTAATTTTGGTAACTCCGTGGTTTTTATGGAAGCTTGTAAGCGGAGTTGCGACACAAAATAGTCTTAGGGGTGTCGGAGTTGAGTCAAAAGCCCTCTTTTTTGTAATTGTCCTTAAATTTCGTGTATAAGCCCATGATTTTGTAATAGTGTGCTTGTATAAATAAGGCACTCATGTAAGGAGTCAAGTAAGGTTATAGTAGGTTCTCTTATGATAAGTTGATGCAAAGATTTTTGGAAGGTTAAGTCCCAGCTGTGTGTGTGGACGACCTCTGCAGCTGTGTGCACAGAGGGTTTTGTAAGGAAAGGAACTGCAACTGAGTGCGCAGCTTAGAGTTTGTAAGAAAGGAGCTGCATCTAAGTGCGTAGTTAGGTTGGAAGGAAGGATCTGCAGTTGAGTGCGCAGATCAGAACTGTTGTTTTTATAAAGAGTTAAATAAAAGAAATTCTGTGGACATAGCCCCTACCCTGGGGGTGAACCACGTTAAATCTTGTGTTGTGTTATTTGTGTACTGTGATGTTTTTATGCTGTTGATAAGTAGGTGAATGCTAAAATAAGATAACTTTTAAATAGTAACTTCGCTGTGAATTCCCAGTTAAGGGTTAAGCAAGTAACATTATTTATCTAACTATGAAGCTATTTAGTGAATGTTGAAGCTTTACGTTGTATAATTAATTGTTGTTAAGACTAAAGGTACAGTAATATCCCTCTTCTACTTGCAGAAACATGATTCTGTGGCACCCCATAGTTGTTTCGGGTGAGACTGCAACCTGTTCGCAGGTTGTTGCCGAAAGGGCCAACACTGTGGGTCTTTTTGTTGGTACAAAGTTAAAGTATAAACCCCGGGTCTACCCTATAGCCCAACAAATTGGTTCTGTTTCCAGTTGAATAGATCTGCTTGAAGAGAGATCTACATCGTACCTGGAGGGCTATGTTTTGGAGGCCCTCAGTGAAAGAAATCAGTGATTCGGTTGAAGCTACCTATCAGAAATTTGCTGAACAAGAAAATAAGGATCCTTGTCGTAGCTCAGACGACTTTTTGCAAAGGTACGTTTTTACTGATATTCATGAAATTTTCTTTAGTAGTATCCACATAGAATTGCACCAGTGGTTATCTAGGTTGATAGAAAGAAAGACCAACTTCAAGGAAGATCAGTTTCCTGATTGGACCCCTGCAAGAATTAACATATTGAAAAGAGTGAACAACACGATATCATGAGCTATTGATTTATGGACAACGCAAAACTTTGAAGCATTTGTGACAGAGTTTGCCATCGACACAAGTACCTCTTTTAGCGAAGCTGAAAGACAGTTTTTCAAAGGACCAAGGGGTAAGTACCTAAATTCATTTAGTCTACAAATTAAAATGCTCTTGGCTGAGAAAGGTATATTGTTGATCGAATCAGATTGTTAGATTTCTTTTTACTAACCTATGTTTGGAAGCAAAAGAGACTTCGACGAGCAAAGTGGTTTGCTGCGAAGTGGTAAGAGATACGAGAGAAATATTGAGTCCGATACCCTAGGTTAGAACACCAAGTATACCCCAGTAAGTCCAGAAGACTCTGAGCTCAAAGAAACCCCCTCTGTTAGCAACCCTCCTATCACTTCGCAGCGTAGATTTGTTACCCCTGAGAACCCGTCGTAGTCTGAAAGTAACCCTACCCCGAGTATTCCTGTCGCAGGTCAGTCTACCCTAGTAAGTTCTCCCCCCCCCCTAGATCCGCTATGGCCCATATGGCTGATGATATCAAACTCCTCGTCTTCAAAGGGACTGGATCAGAGGATCCAAAATAGTTTTGGTTCTTATGCGAAGCTGTTTGGACTGCCAAGCATATTATGGATCAACATATCAGAAGAGCGCAGCTGGTCACTTCTTTCAGAGACTGAGCTTTGACCTGGTTTATGAAGTTTTCCAGTGGTAAGAACCATGTCTTGTCTGATATTAAAGCAGTAATGATCAGAGAATTTAAGAATCCTAAATCAGAGTCACAGTGTATAACCGAGTTGAAAGAAATTCAACAGAGGTGAGGTGAATCAGTTTGGGACTTTGATCAGAGGTTCAAGGTTCTGTTGGATTAAGTAAGTTTCACTATTGGACCAATGCAGCATAAAGAATGGTTCATAGCAGCATTGTTACCCCATATTAGAACTCCACTCATGCAACAGAAGGTTGCTGATCAACAAGAAGCTTTGGAGATTGCTATGAAATTGGAGACAGCTCTTGTCGAAGATAATTCTGGCATAGCCCAAATACAAGCGCAGTTGGAAGAAATGGCTTTGGAACTTCGCGACATGAAGAAGGGGAAATCTCTTCACGAAGAGGTTTGGTGTACTCGATGTAGGACAGAAGGTCAAGACAAGGAACAGTGCCCTGTGTTAAGAAATTACCTGAATACTGGTGCGCCAAACCCATTTAACCCTAATGTTCTGTATTGTGATATTTGTAGAAGACATGGTCAGCATCGACCTGAGGACTGCTATCTGCTACAAAGATATGTGAAAGTACCTAAGAATCCATATTGCAAGTTCTGTAAGTCAGTAGGACACAATGAGGATGAGAGTCGAAGTTTTGACCTTATGAGAGAGTGAACCTATGATGCTTATAGGGTACAAAACGATGCACAAGGCAATGATGGATATGGTTACCATGGAGGTCGTGGTCGTGGTGGTATGGCCGGAAGAGGTCGAGGATAGGTTGTTCACTATAACTGTAATCAAGTAGGACATGTAGCTCGAGACTGTCAGAACCCAACTACAACATGTCGATATTGCAGAGCAGTCGATCAAGTGATTGAGAAATTCCTGCAGTTGATAGCCAAGATAAAAGAAAGAAATGCCCCTCCTACTCAGAACATTCAGATGATTTCTGTGGAGCAAAGACTTGTCCCAGCCATTAATTTTGTTACAAGGAGTGGAGCTACAACAGAAGTGCAGACTAAGGGAAAAAATCCTGACGAGGCTTGGGTTCATAAGGCCCCAGAGAAAGTTCCAACCTTTGATGTGGGAAGAGAAAAAGAAACATTTATGGAATCCAAGAAAGACTTTGCTGATCCAAGCACATCTGTAGCACCTACGCAACAGCATCAACAACAACCATAGTCTCAGGAAGCTTCGACGGATAAAGTAAGTACCTTGTCATCATTTTTACAGAGTTGTATGAAGCTCTTAAGGAATCAGAGTGCTTTAAATGAGTTACAGAAAGTTATTGCTTCTTGTGAACCTCAGCAAAGCTCTGGTAAAGAAAAAACTGTTAATAGGGTTAGACGGACTGGAAGAGAAATTAGATTGCATGCTCAGGTAGGAGAGTATGACATGACTGACATCATTTTAGACCTGGGATCAGAAGTAAATGTACTAACTAAGTAGACATGGGAACAAATGGGAAAACCTACCCTTGAATGGTCTCCTATACAGTTGAGGTTAGCCAATCAGTAGAGGATTGTGCCCCTAGGAAGATTCCCTCGGGTCCCAGTAGGTCTTGATGGAGTCAGTACCTTAGCTGATTTTGAAGTCATTGAGATAGTTGATGATAGCAACCCCTATTCATCCTTGCTAGGAATTGAATGGGGAATGGAGAATTCTGCAGTAATCAACCTTAAGAACAGGCAGATGACTTTTGAAGGAAAAGGCTTAAGATTCATAGTACCCTTGGACCCGTCTCAAGGAGAAAGGTACACAGAGCCAGTCATAGATGGAGATCAAGATGTATTGGATCATATATACAACATCACAGCTAAAGAAGAAGATTATGTTAACCCTACTACTGAAGGTATAATAGATTGGAAGTGTGATAGTTCTTGTATGACTGATTCAGATGAAGGCTTAGAGAATTAGCAGAGTAGACTTTATTAGTTACATGGACATCGATGTGCAAGAATTACCAAGTCTCTCGGATGGCTTGGCTCACAGACAAGAGTCTTACCTATTTTTGATGGCTTGACAGACCCTGAAGATTTTATTTTGCAATTTTTAGAGCAGGTACTAGATTCACAGAAAATGGAGACTCTATATTCAATATTTAGAGCCACAGCTGCCAGATGGTGGAATGGTCATAAAAAGTACATTCATAGTTGGGAATCTTGTCAAAAGTCCCTTCGCCTGAGATTCATGGATCGACCTCAGGAGGTGCGAAGCAGGTTTAATGGTAAGTCTAGCCCTCAGGAACATTTGGAGCAGTGCTATGACACATGGAAGCATGTACCTCATGAAGAATGGGTACATAGGTTTGTGCACACTCTGAAACCTGTAGGTAAGAACTGGTACACGGAGGTGGAGCTTTGTCATGGTACTGTAAGTTGGGATAATCTTGTTGATATTTTTGTGCTTACATTTTCTATTAATGAGGTTTGTCCTGCTTTAGACGCAGCTATTAGGTTGATCCATACTAAGGTGTTTGATGATAAATAAATAGCTACGTATCAACCTGATTAGAAGGAACAAGAAGCTAATGCAGTAGAATGTTATAACCTCGCAATTGACGAGGATGATGACCCATGCAACATTAACATTCCTGAGTTGGAAGGGCACTGCGACGTACATGGACCAATAGTCGAAGCACCTGAAGTAACTCAGCCCTTGAAGACAAGGCAAGTAAACATCGGCTCAGAAGAACAGCCCAAGTACGCTACCATTGGAGATTATTGGGATGAAGAAATGGTGAGAAAAGTGACCCAACTTCTCCATGAGTATCAGGATCTATTTTCGACGAAGTTCTTAGAAATGAAAGGTATCCTTGGTGATATCAGAGTGATAAAAATCCCTTTGAAACCTGATGCAAATCCTGTGAAACAGCGCCCTTATAGGCTGAACCCTAAGTATAAAGAAAAAGTCAGAATGGAGCTAGATAAGATGCTTGCCATAGGAATCATTGAGCCTGTCAAAGAGTCCAAATGGGTCAGTCCTATGGTGGTGCAAGAAAAGAAGACCAAAGGAGAAATCAGAATCTATGTCGATCTGAGGAAGTTGAATGATGCTTGTTTACATGATCCTTTTCCTACTCCCTTTACAGATGAAGTTTTAGACAATGTTGGAGGTCAAGAAGTGTATTCCTTCATTGATGGCTTTTCAGGTTACCATTAGATCAGAATTGCTCTAGAGGATCGACATAAGACCACCTTCTCTACAGAAATGGGATCCTTCTAGTATACAGTTATGCCCTTTGGATTGAAGAATGCACTTGCTATATTTTCCAGAGTAGTCATATCTGCATTTAAGGAATTTATACATAAATTCTTGGAAGTTTACTTTGATGATTGGACTATATTCGGTTTATTGAAGGATCATATAGCCAGTTTAAGACTTATGCTAGACAAGTGTAGACATCATCAGATTTCATTGAACCTGAAGAAGTGTATCTTTTGTGCATCATTTGGAATTCTGCTAGGGAAAATTGTGTGCAAACAAGGATTGATGGTGGATCCTACGAAGATAGCCATTATTGTGAACTTGCCACCTTCGAAGTCTGTTAAGCAACTTTGCACCACACTTGGTCATACTGGGTATTATAGGAAATTCATTAAAGGATATGCTCAGATTACAGCCCCTATGGAAAAGAAATTAAAGAAAGATATTAAGTTTGAATGGACACCTGAGTATTAGGAAAGCTTGGATATTTTGAAAGAAAAGATGGTAGCTGCCCCTATCTTAGTATTCCCTGATTGGAATAAGGAGTTTCATGTACATGTCGATGCATCCTCCATTGCTTTGGGTATAGTATTGGCTTAGTCCGGCGAAGGTAATATTGATCACCCTATTGCTTTTGCAAGTAGAAAATTGTCCACAGCAGAAAAGAACTATACTATGACAGAACGAGAAGGTCAAGCCATGGTCTATACCTTGCAGAAGTTTTGACATTATCTGTTAGGATCTCATTTTAAAATGTTCACTGACCATTCTGCTTTGAAGTACTTGGTTAACAAGCCTATGTTAGGTGGAAGAATATGCAGATGGCTGACTCTATTTCAGGAATATGACTTTGAGATCATAGTTAAACCTGGAAGACTTAACCTAGGGCCTGACCACTTGTCAAAGCTCGAGTCAGGAGAAGATCCCACTAGTTTGGACAAAGGTCTTCCTGATGCCCAGTTGTTTGCTATTCAGATGCTTGATGACTATTTTCAGGATATTGTTTAGTACTTGTCTACAGGGTTTGCACCTGTTGAGATGAAAACACAGCAGAAGAAGCAGATGGTAGTTAGAGAAGTCGACTTTACTTTGATAGCAGGCCAGCTATATAAGATGGGACCAGATGAAATATTGCGCAGATGTGTCCTGGAGCATGAAAAGCCATTGATTTTGGCTGAAGCACATTCTGGAGCAGCAGGAGGTCATTATGCAGGAAAAGCTACAGCTCAGAAGATTCTGACAGCTGGATTGTGGTGGCCTACGATTCATAAGGATGCAAGAGAGTATTGCCATAGTTGCGACATCTGTTAGAGGACATGCAAACCATCTAGGAGGGATGAGATTCCTTTGGTTCCATAGGTAACTTTACAAGCCTTTGACAAGTGGGCTATTGAATTTGTTGGACCAATCAATCCCCCTGCAAAGAAATCTAGAGCAAGATATATTATTATAGCAACTGATTACCTTACTCGCTTGGCTGAAGCTCAACCAGTCAAGAACTGTAATGCTGCTATAGCTGCGAAGTTCATATTTGATAATATCTTGTCAAGGTTTGGATGCCCTAAAATTATTATGAGTGACCAAGGATCACATTTTCTGAATAAGACTATTGAAGCATTAACCGAAGAATTTCAAGTATACCATCAGAAGAGTACTGCCTACCACCCTCAAGCGAATGGAACCATCGAAGCCTTTAACAAGATTCTTGAGCACGTGTTGATGAAGGTTTGCAATGTTAACAAAAATGATTGGGATCTCAGAATTCCAGCAGTATCATGGGCTTATAGAACCACCTACAAGAAGTTGACGGGACATACCCCTTTTAGTCTAGTATATGGACAAGAAGCGGTTATGCCCATGGAGTACATTGTTCCTAGCCTGAGAATATCTACCTTCACTGAAATGGATGACCCATCTATGATGAAAGAAAGGCTAGCAAAGATACTAGAACTAGAAGAAGACAGATTCATTGTAGGGTTGTAGCAGCAAGTACAGAAAGCTAGAGAAAAAGCATGGCATGATAGACACATTAAGAAGAAGCAGTTCCAAAATGGTGATATTGTGCTCTTATATGACAGTAAATTCATGAAGTTCCCAAGTAAGTTCAAGACACATTGGAAAGGACCATACATAGTCCAAAAAGTTACTGATGGTGGTGCAGTTCAGCTAGCCAAATTAAATGGAGAAATTCTGCCCTCCATGGTGAATGGAAGTAGATTAAAGAAGTACAGGGACAAGCCTGTACCCCCTGATCAGAAGTAATAACAAGACAAAGAGTCTAAGTACCAAGAATAGTTGAAATTGGGTACTAGACTATAATAAAGCTGTTCTCAGAGACATTTGGTAGATTGTTGAAAAAATTATGAAGTGTTGAAGGTTGTGTCATGGGTCGAAGCTGGTGCCAGGGTAGGTCGATGCTCAATAGTGTGTCGAAGGTCCTTATTTTGGTGAAGCTGAAGTTAGCACTTGTGTCGATGAAAAAAGGTGTGTCACAGCCTAAAATGTGACTGATGGGACAAACTAGATTTGGCAGCGTCGGCACGTGAGCTACCTTATCTTCCTGTAATGATCATATTTTGGGGAAATCTAGCACTGTGTGGACAAGATTTACTGCCGATCGGTCAGATTTGGTATCTTTGGTGCATAATTATGACAGATTTGATCATTGAATTCTTTGAGAAGCCACCCAGCTCTGTGCATTTCACATTGTTTTGAGTTTTGCAGTTAAGGCCATGTCGAATGATCACGAAGTCTAGGAATTGTTACGAGAGTTAAGAGAGAGAGAGGTCTGCAGAACCTTATGAGAAATCCACTTGCATCTGCACCTCGTAAAGATGTTCAACCAGGAATAAATTTAAGGCAGAAGTTCTCTCTAAATGGAACGAAGAAAGGCACAAGCCCTCAGGAAAGACTCCAGAGGATCCTGAGATGTATCCTCCTAGCTTAGTAGAATGGAGGTCGTTGTTTGTCCTATGAAAAAGTACATTGACATCCCAGGGGTACTGTCTGTTAAGGACCCAAAGCTGTGGATGGTCAAATGTTCAATAGGACATGAACAGGAGGCAGTTTGAGGGATGGGGTCGCTGATAGATTTAGAAGGCCCTGTTGAGGCCTGGGAATTCGCAGGCGGAAACAGTAAGGGATTCTCCCCAATCAGTGTTCCCAACTATCTCGCTGACTGTTTGGTATAGGGAATCCGTCCGGTTTACGGTCCGGCTACCGTAGGTCAAAATAACAACAAGGGTTTACCGGTTGTGGCCCGGTCCACCGGAATTTGTATTTTTGACTTAATATGCAATGCACATGCCTATGTAAACCATGCAGGGTGATAAGGATGCTGGGAACCACACAATGTGCTGCGTAGGTTCTTACCTCTCGTCTTACGTTCACAACACCTAAACCACATATGCAACTATGAACTAAGATCACTAACTACCTATCCCCGGGGAGCCAAAACAACTATTATTTAGTAATGCATTAACTTCATGTAGGATAAACACAATCACAGGTAACTGATACTTGTATTTACAGCACATGAAAGAGAAATTATTCCAACAATCAGATAGCTAACTGTTATGTGAAGCACCAGCATTACTAAAAGTGAATTTTCCACAAAATAAACCGGAAATCATTCAACAAGACATAAGTCATAGAGTTAGAACGATCTCACAATTCATGGACATATGCTGAAAAACAAAATAGTTCATTTTCCTGCCATCCATTGCACACCATTTGGAAAATTCCACAACACTTTCTCCAACAGGCAAACTACAATTCTTTATTGCAAAAAGGAAATAGTTCTTCTTTACAATAGGTCATCCAGTGCGACCGAGGAAAAAAAGCCCTTCCTTTGTCTCTCTTCCCTAGTTTTATACAAAAAGAAAAAAATGCTTGGGTTGCCCAAAGTGACCTTTGGGCTCCCCAACGCTTCAATTTCTCTCAACCCCTTACAAAATATTACATTATACAAAGTTTGACCAGTCCTTCTCACTTGGAGGGGCCCGCTTGGTCTTCCAAAAATTTCCTCCACACTACTGCCTCAGCCGCGAGTCCTTTAAATGAGTGGGGCTCCAAGAATTGTATATTTAGCTCGAACTTATCTGCTTGGTTCCGAATAGCTTCTATTCTGGCCTTGTTCAGGTGCACCTGTTCCTCCAAGAGCTGAATACTAATGGCTGCGTGTCCAATTTCATTTTTCAGGATCGGCTCATCAAGGGCTCTGATACATTGGACCTTGGCTTCATCCTCCTGCTGCCTTGTCTGCAACATCCCTGCAATTGTATCATGATCAGGGAATTCATGTAGCCTATGTTCAGCTTCCACTTGACAGCGATTATAGGTGACAAGGGCTCTTCTAAAGAACTCTGTACATGCTCCCTTCGTTTTCTTCACTGTCTTCTGAAAGTCCTCTGCAGTAATAACAGCAAACTCGATCAGATCATGGTCCCGCTTCAAAGCCTGCTTATCTTTAACTGGTAGCTCAGCTGGGACTTCTTGATCATCTTCTACTCTGTTTATCCTTGAAGTCAGCACCTCCAGGATGTCTTGTGATCTGTCCACGAAATAAGATGCTGTATTTAATATTTCATCCAGCCTGCCATCAATCTGCAAGATTTGACACCTTTCTTCTTCCATGGCCGTTTGCAGTTGCAGCATCCTAGCCTTCTGAGCCAGGATGTGATCTTTGACGGGCTGCAAATCTACCTACTGCTCCTTGGCTGCCTCCAGCTGCTCTTGCAGATCTCTAACATATAAGGTATTGGATTCGTAGATGTCCTTCTGCTGCTCCCTCAGCTCTTCTATCTGTGTCTTCATTTGTTCCCTTTCGCTCTTTAAGTTCTGAATTTCTTGATGTGCTTTACTCAAGGCTTCTTGTGTAGTTTCTTTCGCTTGTGATTCCTGCTGGATAGCATGAATTTCATGCTTCGTGACCTCCACGTCTTTGAGTGCATGCTCGTATTTTCTTTTTAATCTGTTGCTCTCCTCTCTCTCCCTTCTCAAGGTGTCCTTCAGCTGAGCGGAGGTTTTCTTGGTTGAGTCTATCTCTTTCATCATTTGATCTACATTGTCCTCCGTAGCGTCTATTGCTACTCTTCTAGCCCTTATGACAAACTTGGGATCTTTATCCGTTCCGACCATCACAGCTTTGTTGGTTATCATGGTACTGGCCATCTCTTCAGCCCGTACCTTTTGCTCAGTTCTTCTCATGATCCTTTTGGTTTCCCTGTCGTAATACACTGTGCTAAAATCAGGAACCTCTTCCCCTTTTTTCGGTGTAAAGGGTACTAACTGGGGCATAGGGGTGGAAGGAATGATGGTAGTGGACACCTGCATGGTCTGCACCTCAGGGTTTTCCTCACCCTGACTTTGCTCTGCTTGTGATCCAGAAGCCTGCTGTTGTGTCATCTTTGTCTTCTCGGCCTCTTGTTGTTGAAGTTCTTCATATATTTTCCTCTGAGCTTCCTCAACAGCTTGCTTGGCCCTCTCCTCGGCCTCTCTAGCTCTTTCCTTTACCTTTTCAGCTGCTTCCTAGGCAGCTTTCTTCTTTTA
>LPNX010869010.1:46126-59208 GCA_001517045.1 Pseudotsuga menziesii | reverse complement strand
CGTATTGTCCATCCTCTCGAAGCTAGGGCCTGATTATTCAGTCTTTGTTTCAACCTTCTATGCCACAAAACTCACAGCTCGAACCTGGAAGATGCCCAGCTNCCTAGTTAAACCACTATCCTAAGTTTAATTGACATCAAGGAGCATTAATTACCATCATCCCAGTCACTCCCATGCCTACCTATAGTCAAGGAGGCTAACTTGGCCTTTCCTACAGTCAAGGAGGCTAACTGGAGCACTCCAGGGGTGATCTGTGTGACATTCATGCACCTACTTGCTAACTGGGGGTTACTTTCAGTTCAACCAATTAGTTAAAGTCAGTTAAGGTGCCTCCATGCATTAAATATATTATTTAATCATTATTTATTGATTATTTTATTATTATTTAATGAACTGGAGTTAACAAGGCGCCTTCACCAACTTCTGATGGTTAGTTCAGCTTCAATTAACCTCATCAGGGTTTATTGGAGTCATACAGTACTAGCACTTGATGATTGGATTGCTATGACAAGTGTTTGATCTCCTTCAGTTGATATTAAGTCATTTATTGCACTCCAACTTCAGTTAGGGATTGGTGAGTCAATTAAGGTTTTTGTCAAGTGGTTAACTGAGTGAGATTGCATGGCAAAGAGTCAGTTAAGCTAGACTCACTCATTGAATTCGAATTGTCCTCTTAGGTATTCGAATTCTTCATTGAGTTAAGCCATTGCTCATGCATGGTATTGTAATCCTTTATTGTTTATATAATATACAGAGAGGAAACCTATTTGGTATTCCAGTTATTGCTAATTCATGAGTATTTTGTTAATTATTCTTTGATGATTTTGATTCCTAGTTCCTAGATCATGTGCAAGAATTAATAGATCCTACCTGGAAAATACGACCTTGACAGTAGGTGAGTGCAACTCCCGTGCAGCCAATGAAACTCCACCCAATGGTTTCCATCTCTGCACCACAACAAAAAGAAATCTCTAATGAATGAAAACAATGACCGTAATATAACGTCGATAGCTTAAATAGGCATAGTCATGAAAAGTTAATTAATGGCCTGTGAGTGAAACATCATTGGGGCCAATTAAAACATCGCATCGGCAACAAAATTAAGAGTGTAATTGATGTCCTCATCCAGAATCTTGGGATAAATCCAACGTTCATCAAGTGGACTCAAGCCTTCCTTACCGGGAAGATGTTATGACCTGCATCGGTAAGAACTCATCGACAGTTAATACTTTGTTCATTCGCGTGGTATCGGTTGAACCTCCAAGAATATATCGGTTGCAAACATACAGGGCATTCGAAAACATCAGAAAAGACTCTCGAAGCGGCCGTTCGAAAAAATCATGAATATTTTCCATAACAACGTGTGGAGAAGGAAAAGAAACTACTTCTGATGCCGCCGACAAGTTCCGACAAAAAAAACTGATGCACTAGATAGGATGTCAACAAGCCATCAAAAAGAAACTTGGAATTTTTATTCGATAACATTGGCTCCGGAGTCTGAATCTTAATCGACGAATCGATAAACTCATGTGAGTTTTTTGGAAGAAATAAATCATGCAAGGATTGACAGGCTTAAAGGGTAGCTCCTTCGCTACATCGACCCAACTTAATGATTTCATCCGATACAGCGGGTGGAAAACATGAGTTTCAACTTAAGAATTTTTCCGATTTGTGAATAAAATAAGTTAGGAAAAGGTATTCTAGAGGGAAAAGGTAGTTTGGGAAGGCTTAGAAACTAGAAGTCAAAAGGGGGGGGGCCTAAAACATGAATTTTTTTTGGGGTAGTGGTTGCAACAGCAACATATACATGCACCAATATTGCAATAGTATATTTGTATAATTGGTAAACTCGACACTTGTTGCATGGGGTGATCTTCACATGGGTGAAGAGGTGTCATTAAAACTAGTAAAATGAATCATATGGCATCAATCATCACATGATCAACTTGCACCCAATATCCAGGACATCTTAGGAAGATCAATGATCGTAGAAAAACTCTATCTCAAGTGTGCTCAACCATGGGGTTTTTTCTCAGAGCATGACCAACTTAACTTACTACCCATTTTCAAAACATTAACCAAATTTTCTAATATGAACTATTGATTTAATTTTTTTTTTACATTATAACTATGTGGGGGCCTTATGCTTTCAACATTATGAAATATCATTTTTTCTAGAATTAATCAACATATAGTATTAAATACTCAAGTAATATCATGTGATCTATTTCCTATAAGCATTTCAAAACTATAATTATTGGATTTTTTAGAATGCAATTATATGTTTATGTATTGGACTATGAATGACTCACACCTCACACTCGAAGAGCCACCTCTCATAACATACCTATACACGGCCTCGTGTTAACCAATGGCCATCTTCTTCCTTCATTGACTTTTGCCTCTTCAATAATTAAACCCATCCATAAGATCAAAGAGAAAGGTAATAGCCAAGAATCAATACGATGTGAAGGGCTAGGGGTGGAGATTGATTCTTAGACATAAGTCACCATCCCGCAGATGGGAGCTTTAAAATATCTAGGTTTCAAAATGGGTGTTGTGTAGTTTTAGATTTCATTTCTCTCTATTTATTAGATATTAACTATTATATACAACAATTAATATTTATATCTAATAGTTATAATATATACATATACATATAAACCATATATTAGTGAGTGCATATAGTTGGTGGACCTTTTAGATGCAACTGTAATTTTAGAAAACTTATCATGTTTATGCCATAACTTCTTATTTTCTAAACCATTTCATAAAAAATTATATGTTGCACTACTAGACATTAACTTGTACATGCTATAAAAAATCCAATCCATCAACATTACATTACCTTGAACAACTGCACTAACCCTTGGCATACTAATTTCGAGGTCTACTCACTTAGATAATTTTAAAAAATATTAAAAGTATTAATTTTATTTTGGAAATTTATTGTCGTACTAGTACTATTTGTTATCTACATATTTGTCAAATTTTTGTATATTGATTCCATCATTTATGCATTTAAAGATTGCACTAACATGGACATATACCTTATCTTTTGCTGAAAAATAAAATGTCCATTTAAAAAAAATCAAAATTGAGTTGTGAACATTTTCAATATAAAATTTATATATTTAGCGATTCAATTTCCTACGTTTCATATTATTTTTTACTGGAAGAAAAATTCATTGTGTAAGTATGTCAAAATACTCATGTAAGCTGAAGGATGTATGTTTTGTCGTTATGTTGCATCTAACATGCAGAAGGGATGACCACGGGACCATCATTAGCTTGCGCTCACACACACACACATAAGTTTTATTTGGAAACTGAAAAAAGAGCAAGAAAGATTGTGCAAAGTCAAGTAAAATGAATTTGCAAAAAAAAACCTATTCATCTTCTTCGCGGGAAACTAAGGAGAAAGGAAGTTAAGGAGAAAAGGGGCGTGGATGCTACAAATTTTAATCTTACAACAAATGAATAATTAGGTATAGGTACCAAGCTCATTTTTTCACATTTTGGTTTTTTAGCACTACTGTCGTAACCAGGGATGCCTAGATATACTGCCAATGGATGCCAAACCCTTCCAATGAGTCCCTCCAATTCTTCTCATGTAATCCACATTACAATACCCCTTTATCTAGGTTCATGACCGAATGAGATGATTTCGTTGGTTACATACATGGGCTGATTTAGATTGCCACTCCATACCCCTGAATGAGATGATTAGATTGTTTAGCTTTTGATGTTTTGGATAAAATCTTATTATACTAGTATACTATATACATAAATGACAATGAAAAATGGTTGGTAATGAAGCCACCAATTGTGGATCTGATTGGATTTCCAATGGTGGAATTTTTATATGAAAGGTGTGTTTTTCTCACAATGGTGATTAAACTTTGTCTTGCAATTGTTTTATCAAGTGGTAAGGTTTTGAACTTCGAAAAATAGGTTGGAATTTTGGAGATTTGAAGCTTTCTATATTTAATCAAGGCTTTTGTCTCTAGCTCACTATTGGATTTTGGGACGTTTGGAGAAGTTTGGAGAGGGGGAGAGGATGTATTTTGGATTTGCTTTTTTATAACAATTATAGTGTTGTTCATTCATATGATTTATGTCCCTTGTCTCTTGCCAATGTCAGTGATGTAAATGTAATAAAGTGCAAATTATCGATATTATATTGAATAAAGATAAAATAGAGGATAAATGACACAATTGCAGGAATGCAAAAGAGCAGAGGGAACATTATTCCGTTGACACATTGACATAGTTGGTTTCTTTGAAGGTTCCCTATAGGATATAATTAAAATTCTATGGGGAAATCATGAGAGTTGACAAATTCCACATTTATGGATTTTATGATGAATGTTTGAGAAAATATGGTAATGCAAATATATGAAAATGTTTCATAGACCTCTTTGACTACCTCCCTCTGACGACTCTCATTGAAAGCTAGATCTTCTACTTACATGGTCGAATTTCTCCAACATCCTCATGGTTATGTTTGTAGGTCTACAATCTAGTTGTGTTATGAGTGTCTTAAGAATAATCCTGCCCATAGCTGCCACTTGTTGGTGGTGTTAGATTGTTCTGTGTATTTTCCTTTGTAGGATCTCTGTATTAAGTATTTCTTAGACTACTAAAATTCTCTTATCATTGTGATTGTGGTGGGTTTATTGTGTTGATGTAGTGAATCACAGTTGGATGAGTTTGATGCTTAGGAGGAAAAACAAAACATTGTTTATGTTCCCATATAGAAGGAAGAGTGTTATTACTCACTAGATGCCATAAATTTTGGACAAAGTGAGTTTTATAATCACAATATCATTTTTTTTATATTAGTCCAAATAGTGAGGACCTAAAGGAATCCCATGACAGGGCCATACCATGTGTACCTTGAATTGATTAGCATTTATTAACATATTTGACAACATAGCATTTCATTCCCAAAATATTGGTTAAATGTTGGCGAAGTTTTTTTTTATCCATACCGAGTTGAGTTAATTGTGAGAAGTGAGAGGGTCATTTACTGAGTCGTCCTGTTACAAGTTTCCCTTTGGTGTGTACCTTTTTAGAATTTTCATTAAATTGGGTGGGATCCCTTGTTTAGTTGGATATTAGATTATTATTTTGTTGACATATTTCACAACATTTTCATTTCAAGTTGACTGTTAACTAATATTTTTGAGGCCATCTATGGCATAATCTTGTCAAGATGGTAGTTATCTCACTATTTTGTGGCTTTCTATAATCTGGTTGTAATGTAAAGTTTTCATTTTTAGTTTAGTTTCTATGTTGTCTAGATAAGTTCCATTTTCAATTTTGTGGCCATATCACATTGAATGGCCTTGTTTAAATTGTAAAATATTACAAGTTTCTTACTTTACTTCGATTACTTCATTCATTTTTTTCATTATCTCAAATTGACCTTCTATTGTTGTGTAGGATGATGAAGTTACTTTGTTAAAAGAAGAGGACTTGGCTAGAGCCAAGGGTAATGACACAACTGAAGAGATTAGATGAATGTTATGAGTTTAATATGATAAAATGCTGCCTAGTATATAGCAAAATAACATAACTTAAAAATGAATTGTGAGAGCATTTTTAAAAAATCCTTCTCTCCCCTCTTAACTAGAACCAAGATATATGACAAGGAAATATGGATTTTTGTTAATTTAATGCTTAAGGCAATTACATGGAAATTATGGGTTGTCATAGAAAATTGTCCTTAAATCCATGCAATGGATTTGTTTAAAATCCATAATTGCTCATTATAAGAAATGACAATTGTTTGTCAAATTGGCATCGCTACTAGAAAACTAAAATTTATTCTATGTTTTGCATTTGCATTATTGCTTTTAAGCTCTTCATTTAGAATATATTTACTATTGTTATACATATGATAGATAATATAAGATAATTGTATTAATGTTCAACAAAATACCACACCTCAGAAGAGACAAATGTTTGTTCTATAAAAAGAAAAGAACTTATCTATTGATAATTAGTTTTGGTGTTTGTCGTAGACTATTTAGTTTGTTTTTCAAGGTAATTGGCATTTGAAATGATCTTTGACTATTGTTCCAAACTACACAATTTTTATTTTTCATTGAGATACCCTAATGAGGATATTGTATTTATGTTTTTGATCCCATAGATGTGTTCTAAGTTGCCAGAAATCCCCCCAAGGTAATATTTTCATAACCATAACATCTGAGAAATGTACCATAGTTTTTTCCTCAATGTTTCCATTCTTATGGGATGTTTGTCCCATTTATTGCATTTTTTGTTCTTTTAATTTTTTATATTTGTTTTTGAGTAGTCATAGATGTAAACATAAACAAATAAAAACAAACCCACCCTCCCCAACTACAAAATTGTAATACAAGTTTTATAAAACAAATTCTTTTCACAAAGAATAAATACAACCCCACTCCATGCATTCTTTACCATTTACAATAGTGTTACAAAACATGTGGTTCATACTTTTCCAGGTCCATAAAATGGTCCTAGTTAATATGGTGGAAAATCAAATTTGCATTAGGTGAGTTTGACTTTCTTGCTACAAGTTTGTCTCATGAGTGTGCTTATTGGGAGGAAATTTTGACACATAAGTGCATGGTGATATTTTCATGTTGAATGAGTCTAAATAAATAGCCATTTCAAACATTGGGTTGGTATTTATTTGTATGACTCCAAATTTGTATTATCCAAGCTTTTAACGAGATTTTCTAGACTTTGAGTTCAACTCTGACTATCGATCCTTTCTTATTGTTTTACTGAGCCAAGTTTTGTAACATTGGTTTACAGTTTATGTGAATTATGTGCGTACAATTTTTTTAGTAAAGAGAAGAGTTTGTTTGTAAGGCTATATGTTGTGAGGAGAGTTTATGAGGACCAATGAGAATATGTTATGAGAAAATGTGTATGCACAATGTGTAGGGTTTGTGAGCACTAGCGGATTTGGAAAGGTTTCAATTTACACTTTTCTTAAGAATATTTGGACTTTCGTTATTTTTTCTTTCTTTCTCAAAATTCCACCTATGTAATCAAATTAATGGATTTTGCATGTTTTCCATGAAAGAGACCCCAAGGCCTTTGGAGAAATCAATGAGAGAGGACCAATCCTAATTTTATATTTATGATGCAAGAATATGTTATGAAATCTTACTGGTCCTTGATTGGTTGAAAATTGAAATATTATGAGCTCTGTGTGCTTTTCCAATAGTCCCTACAACTTTTTGCTCTCCTATAATATCGGTCGTCACTTTCTTCCCTAGCTAGCATGAAATGATTATACAATGGGTAATTGCACTTCTTTTAATTGTGAATCCATGCATTGCATGGTGTATATGAGCCATATTATCCTAAGGGAATATTTCCCTATTACACACTTATCTTGGAATTGTTTCCCTTCTACATAACACTACACTTGTATGGATTACTATCATGGTTTATTAAATGCATTTGGAAGCTCATGAGATTGCATATCCTCCACGATGGGTTCTTGAGAAAACATTGGATGTTGCTATCCATTTAAGGAAGTAGAAATGGTTTCCATTTATTGGCCATGGTCTTGAACCTTTTATGTCTTTACTCCTGAAAGTCATGTCACTTGTTGGTGCTTTGTAAATCCACCTTTTGATTATGTTTTTGTTTGATCAAGTGTTACTGTGCCACTATTAGTTCCTCATGGAAGAAAAAAAGGCAAAATAAAATGTGTTTTATATATTTAACTAAACTTATTTCATTAGTGTGAAATTTGATTCTATTTAAGGGTGTTAGCTTAATGGAAGAGCACATACCTTACATGCAGGAGGTTGGTGGTTCGATTTTTTCATGTCCTATCTACATAAATTAGTAAATAAAAATGACTAAATATACTACATTTTGACAACAATTAAAGTTTTAAATGACTAAATATACTGCCAGTTGACGACAATTATATATTAAAATGACTAAATATACTACTTGCTGATGGCAATAAATGACTACTTTGACTAAATAAATGACCATTTAACAACAATCCGTGACTAAATAAATGACCAATTAACAACAATCAATGACCAAAAATGGACTAAATATACTACCAAATTGACCAATAAAAAAACCAATAAATCACAAAAAAAATTTAGTCAGATATTTAGTTGCATTATAAGTGACTCACAATAAATGAATAAAAGTCACGTGACTAAACTTAGTCATTTATATGCAATTTTAAGTATTTTATTTAGTCATATATCTCACTTTTTCTACTAGCGTGATGAGGATAAAATGGTTGAGGAAGATAAAACAATTGAGGTAATCGATGTAGTGGTGGAGGAAGAAAGTCTAGATGTTTAATATGTTTTAGTGAAGATCATCTAAGTCCAGAATATCCCTGGAAGGATACAACTGATCTCAAGTTTAATAAATGTGGATTTGGGGATCACTCCTCAGAATGCTGCCCTATCATGATTGAGAAAATAATTAATAAGAAAAATGTTAATATCTTGTCTATTTTTCTTAAGCATGACGTCATAAATCCTAGAAATTTGCTTATTATAACCAAACAAGGCACTAATATTAGGGGTGATAATCCGGATATTAGTAAAATTCCCCACAAAATGAATATTCATCCTAATCTCTGATAAGAAGAAATAAATTTTCATTGATGCTTCAAAAAATTTGAAGATCTATCTATGGAAGAGGATTCTCATGGACGTTGAAACATAACACTTAATGAATTTCTTCAAATTACTTATTAAATAAGATGATGTTTCTTGCTTAATTGATTTAATGTACATGGTACGAATCAATCAATTAAATGACATAATACCTAAGAACTTATGTAATCTAAATCAAGAAGATAAAAATGACATTGTCCCTTTAGTCGACCTTGTATTCAAATGGTTTCATATTTCATAGGTTGTTCTTGAATTTGGTTCCCAAGAAAATATATTTCTAAGAAGCACCTAGATACAAATGGGTCGACCACAACTTGTAGAGTCTCTAATTAACCTAAAACTAGTAAACCAAGGCCTAATTAAGACCATATGAGTATGGAAAACCGTAGACACTACAATCATGACATAGTCACACAAGTTAACTTCCAAATAATTGATCCCAAAGAAAAATATAAATCATTACCAACACTAGTTGGTCGACCCTAGGGGAGGAAAATGAAAGCTTCCTTGGAAAAAGATAGGATAAAATTAAAAGGGGAAGGAAAAAGGCTTATCATACCCCTCGACCTGACTAAAGGAAAACCTTGGGTCGAACCCAACAACAACAAAGAATATGTAAGATGTTTGTATCAAGTCATGAAAAATAATGAATATTCTTTCAGTCCAAACAAAAATAGAGAACTATATTTGGGTTCTTCTATGTCAATCAGCCAGAACTCAGACTCTAAGTTGTATGATTGGAATATTGAAAATTATGAAGCTAAATCCCAAGAGTGATGGAAAATCGAATCCATCGCCCACCACCCCAATATGCATAAATGATTTTCTATTACAACCATTCCTAAATTGTTCAAAAATTAAGCTTGGGAATACCCCACCTTTGTGTCGACTAGTAGTGAAGCAACCAAACTACTTTCGTTTCGATATAAAGAATGATAATTTCCATCAACACATATCAATGAGGTGTCCAAGAGCATAGGAGAAAAAGGACAACTGCAGAGTCTAGTAGAAACATTCACAACTCAATCTGTTCATTAGTGGGATACACATCAATATCAAGTACAAATATGGATGAAAGACTCCACATACTTTGTTGAATGCTTTGGTAGAAAGAAACTAACAATAGAAGCACAAATCCCAAAATTTATTCAAGATCGAGATCCTACCAACCACATCAAACACTATGAAAAATAATGGAATAGATTGGGATACCACAAGGAATGAGCATGGTCGCACATGTTTCCACACACTTTAGACAATTTACCCAATAATTGGTACAAAATTAAACAAATTTGGAAATCCCTGAAAGAAAACTTTATGAAATACTTTTCCTTTGTCTCGACATAATATCTTATTGAAGAAGTGGTGGAAGAGATAAAAAAATTATTAATTAAACCAATCAACAAGATAATATCAATGAAACACCAAGTGACCACCGACTGATATAGACTTGCAATAATGTAGTGACCGACCAAAAATAACCATGGTGTTTGCTAAATCTCTTAGAATAAAATTAATTGGATGTATGATATTAGGATGGAAAAAATTCATCCTAATATCATACATCTAATTAATTCCATCATAAAAGTATCTACTAAAGCTAAAGAAGAAAATATAGAATTAGGAGGAAAATATTTCCCCCCATTCTTTACAAAAATCAGGAAGGATAATGACATATTGATGGAGCACAAGCTCCATAATTGATGAATGCATAAATGAAAACAAAGTAGTAGACATTACCATAAATGATAGACCTAAGCTAGAAAAAATATGAGACTACTATTTTTATGATACCTATTACATTATTTGAATTGTGGTATATTTTATTATTATAGTACCATGAGCCAAAAGAGAAGCTATCTTAAGGTTAAACATTTGAGTTGTAATGTACACTTGATATAAACAATCATGTTGAAATCAATAAATGTTATATGGAACACATGGCCATAACTTTAGGTTTATTTGGATATACGATTCATCATAAATTAGAAAAGAAACTACAATATTGTCACAAATCAATTTTCCCACATAATTGAAAAAAGAATTCAAAATGAAAGAGAGTTAAAATTGATAAATTCTTGTAATCATGAGTCGAAGAGAAGTTATAAAATAAGAACAAAATATAAAAGTGAAAAGTAATTAGTTATGTTGTGTTTGGTTAAAAACCAAAAAATTATGATGTAAAAATAAAGGGTTGTTACTTTTGGTAACGTAACCCTTCATTTTCTATTTAATTGGACTTTGGACATTGTCTTGGACATGGAGAATTGGCAGTGAAAAGGAAGCAAGATAAGAGGCCAAGGATATATTTGGATGGAGACTGTTGGACAATGATCCAAATATAAATCCTTTCTAGATGGATACCGTTGGACGATGATCTATGGATCTTGTCTATGCAATAGCCACTTAAGCCATTCCCACAAATACCAGAAGGAAATATAAAGAGATAAGTACTGTAAAACTTATACTTTTATGATGGAATAATAGTTACTATATTTATTCTTATAAATTGATTACTGTAAATCTATATGTAGATATGCATGATAAAAATTATGGTATTTAATAATTAGTTTATATTTCATATTTCTTTTATTTAAAATCATTCTCAAACCTAGAAATTGGTGTAGGAAAAACTTATTGTTTCAATTATAAATCAAAATACACTTTCTCACACATAGTACAACACAATACACTAAGTTTTAATCAATACGTTTATCAATCCATTAAATAATATCTATTACAATTCCATATCATATTGATCTTTCACTTCGTCCAATTCAACATCTACGTCATGAATATTAGAATTTGTATCCAATCCTTTAGAAATCATTATAATTATTGTCCATAAAAAAATATGACATATAGAATTGATTCATCATCGACATAGTCACCATCATCGAGATGTGATGAAAGGATTTTTTGGAATCTTGTTTGGATGGGATCTAAGTGACTCGTAAACTACTATGAAATCTAACCCCCCTACCCATGGTAATGAGCTTGCATTTATAGGGAAACAGGGATAAGGAATATATAAAAGATAAGGGGAGAAGGATAGGGTGAGATCCCAACAAGTGTGGAATTTGGCTGAGATCCACCCAAATAGGAGGGGATATCCATACACGAGGGCTTCTCTCTAGAAGCCTCTCGAACTTTTTTTTTCATTTGTATGAGCAGTGTCACACCTTTTTCAAAATAATTTTGTGATAATTAGAGGCATTGCACTGTGCATAAAATAAAACTGTGAAAATATCTTGAGTTTCCAGAAAGTATCTTGTGACAATGAAGAGTGTTGTTATAGCTGATTTTACCACACATGGTTGATCACATATTTATGGCCTTCCCTATCCCTCTGCAAAATATTTAGACCCCATGGAATTATATTATCCTCTTATGTTCCAAGACAATCTCTTAAAAACACATGTTTATTGTTGTACATGAATTTTAAACCCATACTCGCGTGTATACACGACTTTTGACCTCAAACCCACATACATCAGGATGTGTGCATAAGTCCAAATATTTTTGTAGTTTTCCTCATATGAGTTTGAACCACTTGACTCTTGGCCTTCCATATGCCTTGATATTACTCATATTCAACCCTCCATTACCTCATTGGAGTGCTATATAAGAAACCCCTTGGATACAATGAAGAGGAGGAATTGAAGAGCAAAGAAACTATAGTCCATTGTTGCCTTAGTTTGCTTATACTTGAGTCTGCATCCCTTTGTCCCTTTGTAAAACTTTGGGTTCTTCCCAATATTTCCTTTGCTTAGTGATATTTCTATCGAGAGATGGAGGATTGAGATGGTGGAGGCCTAGGTGGAGGACTCAGTTTCTCCGATTCATAGATGTGCCAACAGAGGTTTTCACTATTGTAATCTCTAATTTTATTAATAGAAATATCGTTTCCTATCCAATTATGTGCATTTGAATATGAATATTGAATCCATGGATGTATTTAATTGCTTTTACATTATTGAATATATATGCTAGAGTAGGTATAACACAATATTATATAGCATGCTTGTATTGTTTGTTGTTGTTGAGAGCAAATTGCTAGCACAAGTGGGATTGGAAAATCTCAATGGGGATCTACTTCAACTGTCCGAAACAAGCTATGATCTCATATCCCTTAGTGTTATATGTTTGGTTTCTCTTGCATATTGGGGAAATATTGATTTATGGTGTCAAGTTGTCTGTTGTGGTACCCCCAAGCCATAGGAAGTTTTTCTCCGTAACAGAATTGGCGACTCCACTGGGGAGGTTCCTAGTTGTTTTTATTTGGGGTTTTGGTATTCAATGTACTTGAATTGCTCTTTATTTCTCTATTTTTGTGTTGGGTATGGGGGCATGTTTTCCCAGTAGGGTCCTGAAGAAGTAAATTTTGTCTTGGATTGTCCTTTTACCCTCATT
>LPNX010869010.1:16814-46121 GCA_001517045.1 Pseudotsuga menziesii | reverse complement strand
AAGTAGTTTTTTTCTTTTCTTCCTCCAAAATTAATAAATATTATTTTATTATTTTAACTATTATTTTATTAGTTCATTTTAGGAGGCCAATTTTGAGTTGTAATTTCCTCTAATGCTTTTTCTTCCTATACATGGGTTTTTGATTCACAGGCGTGTATACACACGGGTTTTCCCTGAAAATTCACGTATGTACATTGGTTTACTAAGAACAGACACATATGCCTTGGTTTTAAGCCTTAGTTGGAGGATTGAGTGTTGTTGGGTGGGTTTTGATAATTGTTGAGCCTTCTTGGATGCTTCTAGTGTCTGTATACACCCTCTGTTTCTAAACACAGACCTCTTTTAGTTTATTTTTTAAGCTTTGTTCTTATCATTCACCTCTTCCTTTTTTGTTTTGGGATTAGTGCATTAGGTATCTTTTACCTTAGTGCATTGTTGAACTGTTGTTTGTGAGTGGTTGCAAGGTCTGAGGGTTGTACAGTCATATATTACTTTCATATCTCATTTATTACAAAAAATATAAAAATATTTTTGTTTTTTGCATACTTATGCATCTCTTGCATTTTGCATTGGCACGGTACTTGCATTAGTTTTGCTTGTTGAATTATAGTCATATTTTAATTTAGGAATGATTACACTTACATTTGAAGGAAAAATCTTGCATCTCATGTAGTGGCATACCCTCTTTTTCATTCTACAAGATTGCACTTGGCATTTCTTGTTAGGTGTGCATATTTATTTAACTGTTGAGTCATAACTTGATTAGTTGCACGGACATTTACCTTTGAGTAATCATAACCAATTAAAATTAACGCTTAATAAAATGTATTACACTCTTTTCTTTTATAGGGTGCATCAACAGGATTAGGTTTTAGGGTCTTGAAATAGTTCATTGTGATTTAACTCTCCAATACCACTAAACAAAACATGTAGGTGTCTGTCCAGATGAGAGTGTGAAACATTTGGTATAATTAGTGTTTCTCAGGCCACTCCTCTTACATGGGAGTTAAGCATGAGGTAGTGCACATGATTGTGATTGGGAGGACCCATGGTCAATTTCTGTGAGCGCTAGATATATTTCCAGGATCGTATTTGTATCTGGGGGCCTTTGAGGTACGTTCGGTGCACCCTTTGGGTACCGGTTTGTGCTTTCAGGCTTTGAGCTTTTCTACCCTACCCATATGGTCGATCCATCCTACGAATTCCCTCTTGAGCATCGATTATATTGAGGTGACCTTAGTTTCCTTACCAACTATCTATCAAGGGGGTATTTGTAGAGGTTATTCTGCAAATTTCCTAGCCACGTAGGGGTCAGACAGCATAGTCGCTATATGCATTGAAGTTGAGGGCCACTATTATTGGTTACGAACCTTTGCTTGTTGTGTATGGGAGTCTCAAGCCTCTCCTAGGAGATACATACCTGCTTGATTTGGGAGCTCAAATATCCTACCCTTGGTTTGCTTGCTTATTGGTTGTAGTGTTTATTGTGTGTATGCTCTGTGCATGCTAGATTGCTTTGGGTTGTGTAGACAGATTGAGTCTTTTTAATTTTGTTGAGACATTGTGGATCCGAGTGTGGTGTTACACCATTCTTGTCGATTAGAAGACCTTCTACCTTCTATGTCTCCTCTTCCTTCATTGAAGAGAACTGGACATTCCATGTGGATTGATTCTCACATTGATTCACACACACATCTCACCATGATTCAACATGAGTCTAAGGTTTTGGAGCTTCCCCCTTCACCACCACCTCACGTTTGAAAGGTTGACCCTTCAAGAACATATGGGACTCTGTTAGAGTTTTGTCATCATTCAATTGGGCCATCACATGACTATTTTTCATAATTCACAGATTTCATGAACCCTAACCACCAATATTGGCTTCCGAGATGTGAGACTCACCATGCACCCACTGGCACTATCGCTATTAGGAATGGCATGCCTGATATTCTTCAGATCAATTCAATACCCCATGTCGAATCGGGTGTTGACCCTGGTGTTGTACCTGGGGGCACTTCCATCGCTTCCCAGGCGGAGAGGTTTGGAATCAATAGTCATATTTCTCCTTCCATCCATGTGGTGGAAGTTCCTTCACATACATGTCCTAGGCCTAGCACTAGTGTTCCTATTTGGGGACCTGATCTAAGACATGTGAATACTGGAGGTACAAGTTACATTCCTTCACATATTCCATCGTCTTCTACACCAATTCCTTCAAATGATTTTTTACAATCATCCTCTTCCTAACTCTAGTGGTCCTTCGGGCTAAATTTTTGCTGTTAGCCATGTCTGTTCTACGTCTGCTCACACCATAGTGTCACAAGGCTATGTGCCTCCTTATGTGTCAGTAGGCTATGTATCTTCATATGGACCATCTTATGGACCATACCGTGGACCATCTTATGTTCTATCTTATGGAGCATCTTATGGACCTTCTTATGGACTGTCTTATGAACAAACCTATCCACCGTATGGTTTTGGATATCAACCCACCTATCAGTCTCTTAACTATGGCTTTGTAGCACCCCAACCTCAAGGTACTTCAAATTATAGTGCTTCCATGCAGCCCTATATGGGTCAAATGGGAGGAGATTATTATCCCACTGGCCAAGGCCATGGTGTATATATAAATCAAGCCTATCCAAACCAATCCTATTAGGGAGCATGGAACCAACCCAACCTAGGATCCATTTCCTTGTGACTTTGAATATACTTGACTTGTTGAGATTAACAAACAATTATGTATCTCATGACCCAGCATGGCTGGAAGTTCCTACCAAACTTCCTTTGGACATTCCAAAGTTCGAAGGTAAGCCTGGTGAAGATCCTTATGATCACGTCACAACCTTCCACCTTTGGTGCTCTTAGAACTCCTTGAACAATGATTCTATTTGTTTGAGACTATTTCAACGCACCCTCATGGGTCCTGTGGTGAAATGGTATATATAGTTACCTAGGGGGAATATATTTCATTTAATGACCTAGCCATGAATTTTCTTAATCACTTCCATATACCCATGCGTTACGATGCCAACACCAAAATCTTGTCGACATTTCGACAGGACAAGCCCCCCCATATCTCGGATCACATTCAAGAGTGGCCTAGACGAAAGAGATTGATTAAAGCCTTTATGCCACCAGAGTTTCTTCTAAAGTGGTACCTCAAGTTGTTGTTACCCTATATCATGAAGGATGTTTCCACATATGGAATGAAAAACGAGGATCAAGATATTTTTAAGGCTCAGCAATTGGACTTGATTTATGCTCAATCTGATATTTTTTATGAGATCATACCGAATGCCCCACAATCCAATTTCAACCCCCAGTTTAAACCTAGGCCACATGCTAACGGTATTGTTGGCTCCGCAAGTACCAAACCTGTAGACTTAGTTATGAAACAAGTGAGCCAATTGTCTCTTAACCAGCCTGCGATGAGACAAGCTATGGCTTCGTCTCATATTACCCAATTGGTGGAGGTACTTTCAGTGCAATCGTCAAACCAGAAAGATAACCGGCAACCTGGAAGAAATAAAATGAAAGGAAAAAATAATTGTAAGGGTGGGAATAAGAATGAGAATAATAATAATGACAAGAACACTAACAATACTGGTAGGGACAAGAAGACTAAGCGGAAGTTTAAGTTTCCTTACAAGTTGTGTAAGGACGATCACCTCACTCACTTGTTCCCTTGAATGGAAGACACCTCAAATTTCATAGCATAGGGCCGAGCTGTGTTGACAATTCCTTTACCAAATAATCAAAATATGAACTCGAGGACCGTGGGTCCTGTTTGTGCTTCTAGAGGAACTCAAAACTCGTCGGATGCCACTAGTGGACACGGTTGTATGAACATGTTAAATGCTATGAATGTTGTGACATGTGCAAAATACTATGGTACGTCACAACCCAAACTTGGGAAAGAACTTGCTCCACCTGAGAGCCCTTTGCAAATTGAAAATCCTACGGATAAGCCTAAAGCTCCGCCTCGCATTCCTAAGGGAGACTTAAAGCGCTCGGGGCACAATCCTAATGCTCGACCCGCCCAAAACTATTCAATTGTCGAGGATTTGGGCCAGACTCCTCATGTGATGTCTACATTAGAAGTTCTTCATAATTTTCCTCTGCAAAGGAAGGTCTTGTTGTCTGCTCTTAGGATGGGTGATGATATCTCTCCTTCCGCAATCAAATTTGAAACTCATGGAATCCATCCTCACTTTCCTTACTACGTGTCTCTTTTGATTCATGTAGAGTGTTTAAACCACACCATCAAGTGCACAGTGAATGATGAAGGCGCTGCCACTTTTGTGATATCTTTGGCCTGTTGGAAGGGCTTAGTTTCTCCCACATTGTCTAAATCAACGAATACTATGTTGACTGCATTTGATGGAAGATCATTTCAGCCACACGCCATACTTCCTTCCCTAGAGATCCAATTAGGAGGGAAGTGTCATAACCCTGAAATTTCACAAAAATTTTAAATTTTTAATGTAACACAAAATGTCTGAAGTCGCAGTTTAATAACTACTAGCGGCTAGAAGAAAAATGAAACAGTTAACAATATGTAGTGATTAACTTTAACACATAAAAACTAATACCATTTAATTTTTATATGTTATGTAAATGACCTGCCTTTAGTTACTCCTAGTTGTACTGATGATTTTCTTTTGTCAAGTAGGTGAGAAGCTATGTTCTAAACTAGGGCTTACTTAGCAATTGCTAACTCAACTGGATTTCTGGTTCTTACAGGTTTAGAAAGTAAATTTTTGAACAAGTAGGAGTTTTTTTTTTGTGTTAAATCAAGAAGTACTTCTTTAGCATAATAAAAATGCTAGAGCATAATTTGATTAATAGAAAGCAAGGCTACGATGAGGTAAAGTACTTCTTTTGTTGTTTTTGAATCTATGATAGTATATTAAGTCAGTCATAAAGACCAATGTTCGTAATATACTAGTGCCTTTTACCAGCATGAGTTCTACTTAAGTTTTCTTTTTGATATTATATGCCAAGTTACTCACAAGTTTTACTGATGAGCATAGGGCTCATGATTTATTATAGAAACACTTTGACTGAAGCATGAACTTACTGCTATTGCTATGTCTAATGTTCAATGTGCTGCTTTCTAATCTTGAGTATAAATTCTAACACCTTCAAAGAATAAGTTTACAATTGATCACATAGGTCTACTTTTAATTCAGCTCTAGTAGTGAAGATTATCAACCTGTTTATTTATAAACAATTATAATTGTCTACTTGCACTACTAGTCCTCAAGCTATAATTTCAATTTCCTAAGTTTCACCATGTCACAAGTATTGTAGTAAAATTTACATTACTATATCACTTAATAAAATTGCTGAGTGATTTTACCTTTAACCCTAGATAGCCTTACTACCTTGTAATTACTAAGTGTAGTCTAAAATATATTGGATTGATTTATTAAGAGTTTGGTTCTTTATGGAAACCAAAAGAACACTAACTTCCAAGAAGTCTTCCAACCATAATACTGTCGACTTTAAGCATTTGTAAGAGTTATGCTAGTGTAGAAATACTACCTAACATTTACTTATATAAATTTGAACTAAATATAATGACCTTACCAACTTTGATTTTACATAACACTAACTATGGACATAGCATTATGCTTTTAATAGAAGGTTTGTATGAAGATTCATTAGGAGTGCTATTGACTAAAGGTCAACGACATAACTCCATTATTTATCTCCATATATATACTTTTACAGAAGATAGATCTTAATGTTATCAAACACAAATGATAACAATGTACACATACGCTTTCACAATTGAATGATTATAGTGTTATCGAAAAGCAATAATAAGAAATGATTTATTATAAAACCATACTATTTTTTGTATTGAATATATGATTTCACCAAAAGGTTGATTGCAATGTTATCCTATATGACAAAGATATGATACCAAAAACATTATCATTGGTTATAAGTATAAATGATTGGTAATAAAATGTGTTCACCCGACAGTGCAGGTTAACTATATGGTTCGACCCACTGCTAACTAAAATTTTCAATGGGCACATGGATGAGTCTCCACCATGCATTGGTCGTTTTAAAAGCTCACAAAGAAATCCTATCTTCTTCATTCTCCTTCGAGGGTTTGTCTCTACGCTGTTTGGGTTTCTTCGCGACCATGAGAGGCTTGCTGGTTCACATTTGATAGTTCCATTTGGGGTGTAGTGTAGTGCCGTAACGGTTATGCAAGAGTTAAGGAATTCACATTTTGTTTCTTGGTTTCTTTCTGAGAGTATTGTGATGCCGTGAGAGTGCATTTTACTCTGTTAGTAGTTTCGAGTTATGTCCATGGCATTACCTTGCCTTTGCTCGTGACTTGCTCCATCATCATTGTGAGTCTGGAATGTGAACCTCCCTACCTCTGTCATAGGTTAGCACGAGGGTTTCGTTTTCTTCAAGGTGTAGTTTCTCAAGCTAGTTCAGTCTTCTCCTCGGCTCCAGACGTCATATTTACAGGTAAATTTTTTTAACCTGCTATTATTATTAATTTTCAATTACAGTTTTAGTATAAGGAATACACCATCTAACTCAAGCTTTCAGTCTTGTTTTGTAGGTTACAGTTACATCTTTGAGCTTGAAAGAAACCCCCCCAACATTAGTTATCTCCATGTCCATAACGGGTAAGCCCCTATTTTTCATGGCTTCTCCCTGCTTGCAAAGGTTATTGGAAAGGAGTTATAGTTTGAAAAGAAGCATGGCTTCGGTTCTTCCAATGTTTAGATGCTTAGTTTTTATTATTACTTAGTTTTGTTGTTAAAAACCCTTGCGTGTTGCTGGGTAGCTTCGGATCTTTAGCCATGACTTGTATGTAGCTCTTTGTTTTGTAAAAAAAGATTACAACCTTTCGGCTTGATAATATCATACTCTGGTTTTAAGATAAAAGGGGTTTCTCCTGGGTTTTTAACTGACTATTGTTTCGATTCTCCAGTTTGTTCAAATCGATCTTTTAATAATAATAATGTAAAATAGGTTTTTCTTCTTCAACTATCAGTGAAGTAAATTTACTGTTAATGATATCTTTTATAAGTAAGTAGTGTTAACATGAAGACTGTAGATCAGTCATAATGTAAAATTTATAATTTTATACTTATCAGTCCAAAATATAGTAGCTAGGGTTTAATAGAAAAGAAACCCTTGTATAAATTTATTCTTAAATTAATTATTACTTCGGCACCATTTTCTTGTATGCTTCAGTTTCGCTATTACAGGTGTATGGTTGTTTATTAACCTGTTAATTATGTGTTTATTTTATTGTTTATAAAAGAGGCTTACGTTAAGAAAAAGACTGTAAACAGTCCAAAGCATGAGTTGTAGTATTTTTGTTAAGTTTATTTACACAGTTATCAATGTAAAATGGGTAAAACTTAAATAAATTAATTTATAAATGGATAAATTAGTTATTAGGGTTTTGACCCTCAGTTTTCTCTTACACAAGTTATAAGCCTATTTGTTAAAGAGTAATTAGCTCCTATATACGTAATTCTTAGTTATATTTTATTTAATGTTTATATTTATTTTTATTTTTATTTAATATTCTGTAACTTAGAATTATTCTAAATTCTGGAAAGAATATAAGGTTAACTTCTGGAGCTCTATTTATTTTTCTTAAATAAAGGATTTATATATATAACCTTAATTTGGTTTTATTAAGTAATAGTTTCTAAGATTTAGTTAATAGTTTTAAAAGAAATACTATTTGGCTAATAAATTATTTACTTACTTAGTTGTTAACTCCTATAAAATTTTATTTGTATCAGTATATTAATACTGTGTTAATAAAGTATATTACTATTTCTTTCACCTATATTTTCATCTAGATAGACTAAATTAAACAGTAAATAAGAATAAACTATAACATTGTTTTTCATTGTACTGTAAACTGTTAGCTGGAATATTTCACCTCCTGCAAACAGTAAGGTGTTCCACTGGTCTGAATGGTTCAGATCCAGAACAAATAGAGGACAGAGGTTGAAGACTCTCCTTGGATGTCGTAGATATCTGGTATGTAATGCCTCGATAGTTACCCTGTGTACCTGCAATAAGCTTCAACATGCAAATAAATTGAAACTACCATAATATGATCTACTGATCCATGTTAGTGACTAAGGAATCTAACAACATACATGTGAAATCAAACAACAACAATATATGTGGGACAGAAATAAACTTTCATTAATATAGAAATATGAAGAAGTTTACAACCAAGCCTTAGTGTTGACATGCATCTCCATGAAACCAAGCATTCTCATCCCCATAAGCTCCGAATCTAGCTCTCTATGCTCCCCAAATGGTCTTGGGCCAAGTGGTCAATCCAACAACATAACAATACCTTCATAGTTATCCCCTCAACCATGGACATGATCTTGTATTTATAAGGCTCAAGGGATAGGGTAGGTTGAGAGATTAGTTGGTGAGGTGGCCTCTAAGATCCTAGGATGAGGGATCTCGAGCTCAACTGAAAAAAAATGGTAGGGATAAGGGAGGACACAAGGCTTATGATCTAGAAGCCTCGAGAAACTTCTATTTTTCCCTTTTTACCTAGGGTACCGCATTTCTCCTTCAATGACAGAGCGTTTCTGGTAAGAAATTCTTATGGACTAAGGGCCATAAGAAGTGGCACCGCTTGTGGACAACAAGGGATAGGTGGTGCGAACAAGGTACCGCTCTTGGACAACAGAGGAAGCGCGGTGTTGGGAATTTTCATGGAAGATTGACTATTAGCATGATTTTCCACTCCAAGAGCTAGGATTCAATGAAAGTAGGTATTTCAAATGTCTTATCACATGATGGTGATGGGATTTTGGTATAACATAAACATTGAAATAAATTCTATTTTCATTTACATACAGATGCAGAATTCACATTTACTATTCTCATTTCATTACAAAGATTATTTCATTCACTTAAACAAACAAACTGTGCTAGAGTACAGCCTATAACCAGGTGTGGAAAAACACAGCTTAGATTTTAAATTTTTTCTATTTCATTATTTTCCTAAATCATTTTCATTTCTATTAACAGTCTAATAAGAATACTAACTCAACAATTTACAAACTTAGAACTAATTGCATTCATGTAACATCTAAACTAAGATTTATTTAACTAAGACAGTGAAATAAATAACATAGAACCTGTTGAGGACAAGATGACAACAGATTTAGGAGGCCATTCCTCCCTACCAAACTCTTGGAGAGCACTCAAACAATGCTTCCTCAGTACCCCCGAGCATGTTCCTGGTATTCTTGGCTGAGAACTAGTGGAGATGCAAACAGTAGAACCCTCTATCAACTGACTAGTTCAATACGCCAGTAAAACACTTTGCTCTCAGTAGTATGATCTTCAGCTTAAAAGCTGCATCTAGATCAATCAGCAGTTATCCCCTCAAACACTTTCTAGATTTCCCCTCCATTGAATTTCTTTGAAGTACATTCATTCACTCTGAATGATCACTTCTCTAGAATGAGCAGCCTCAGCTCTCTTCAATGGGAATTTTTGTAAAGATTGCCTAGGTATTTTGGGTCAGTTTTCATTAATTGAGACACCTGCTCTGATTCCAGTTTCTTGGGGAATCATGACCAAAAATATAGGGAGGTTGCCACCTGCAATAGTTGGAAGTGGTTTGAGGATGTTGCCACATGTCAGTTTGCTCTCCACCTAGTCTCCTCCACCAATTTGACCAGTAACACTCTTTTAACAGCTCTCCTAAGCTATTGTCTCCTCCTTTATTTATTTATAAATAAAATATTCAGAATTTACATTAAATATCCTTGACCCCAGTAGGGCATCAACTACAACTTAGAATAAAATTTAACATATTGTTCCTCAAATAATATAAATTGTTTTTTGCAAAATTGAGGCATGTGACATACAAACCCCATTAAATTATAACATCGTCCTCGATGTTATTTATTCCTCGTCCTTAGAATTCACCTGGAACAGAATTGGATATGCATCCCACATATGAATTTCCAATTCCCAGGTGGCTTCCTCTAGACTAAGGTGCTTTCATTGCACCTTCACCTAACCAATGGTGTGTTTCCGAAGTGTGATCTCCCTTTGCTCAAGCATACAGTCCAGTTCCACCAGAAAATCTCCTTATGGTTCCACCTATACATCATTCTAGTTAACAACATGAGTAGCATATTGAACATATTTATTTAATATAGAAATGTGAAAAAAATTATGAACTCTTAAATTCAGTGGTAAGGCTAATTGTTAAGCTACCTGTCCAATCCTGGACAATATTTTAAAAGGACCACAATAACGAGGTGCTAGTTTTGCACAACTACCCAACCTCAGAGAGATCTTTTTGGGTCTCACCTTGATGAACACATGTTCACCTACCTAAAACTCTTTTGGAGTTCTTTTAAGGTCTGCTTGACTCTTCGGTCGATCTTGCGCAATTTTCAGATTACCTTGTACTTGCTTTACAATTTCTTCCATTTCTTTCAATAATTCAGGACCTAACACTCATTAGAGAGAATTTGAGGTAAAAAATGGGCCTCAAAAGGACCAAAATGTACTATAAAAATCAACCAATTACATTCTAGTAGATGACATCATCCCCCCTGGTTGAGGTGGCATTGCATTAGTTAAGAATGCTTATTTGTCACATTTTCTATGGTGGATGAAAACCCATAGTTAACCAAGGTAGTGGTACAAGTACTTTTAAGTCATAAATTGAAGTACTCATAATAAAAGTCATTTCACACTTTCTCATAAAATAATATTATTATTATTTTCAAGTAAAGTACTCACAATTCACTTTCTCATAAAATAATATTATTGTCATTTTCAAGTAAAGTACTCATAATTCATAAAAATGTCTTTTCACATTTTTTTATAAAATAATATATTGTCATTTTCATGTTTTTTTAATTTTAAATTATATATTCACTCAATCGCATTTAATATCATAATGTCAAACTAATATATATATATATAATCTTGTACTTTTAAAATAAATTAAATTCATGAATGATATTTATATGAAAAAAAATGTTAGTTATGCATATAAATTAAATTCATTTTTGTTTAATTTTATTTACAAGATCAAGACAAATAAATGCTAAAGGACAATAATTTTTTGGGAATTTACAATGAATCTTAGTCACATCATTGTAGAGTTATTTTATTAATTTTATTTATAGTCAATTTAGAAAAGTAACTCAACCATGGTTATTTATATTGTGCATAAAAAGTAGTGTAGGAGGTGAGTTGTCATATATACCTACCCCATAAAACCCCTAACTCATAATATTTTAATATATCTTATATTTTTGTAGTACATCTCTTAGGAGGCCCATTTTTGACCTCAAATTCTCTCTAATGAATCTGTCCACCAGATTACTCCAGGAGATAGGAGTGTTACACTTCCTTCCATACAAGATTTTGAAAGGACTAAATCTAGCAGAAGCTTGATAATTATTATTATAAGCAAATTCTACTAGGTGCAAATAATCCTCCCATTTACCTGGCCGATCTTTCACATACATTCTTACTAAATCTTCCAGTACTTGGTTTAATCTTTGAGTCTATCCATCAGTTTGAGGATGGAATGAAGTACTAAAATTTAGTGTGGTATTTAATCCTTTAAACAGAGATTTCCAAAAGTTGCCTATAAATTAGGATCTCGATCTGAGATTATGACTTTCGGTATCCCATGCAGTCAGAAAATTTTCTTTAGAAAGATATCAGCTATGTTTGTAGCTTTATACGTAGTTTTTATAGGTATAAAATGGGCCGATTTACTTAATTTATCAACTACTACCATTATAGAATCATTTAAATTCTGATTTTTAGGCAGTCTAGTAACAAAATCAACACTAATTACCTCCCATTTCCAGCTAGGAATGGGCAATAGCTTAAGTAATCCAGTTGGATGTTGATGTTTAGTTTTTACTTGCTGACATTCAAAACATCTAGCAATATATTCTGCCAGTCTAGTCTTCATGTTTGGCCAAGAATATTCTTTTCTTAACACAGTTATAGTCTTTTGATAACTTGGATGGCCTGAGTATGGAGTTTTATGGATTTCATCTAAAATTAATAACTTAACTTTAGGTACATTAGGTACATACATTCTGTCTTTATACAGTAAAAATCCTTTTTCATTCAAGTTGTACCCTTTACTTAAAATTTCTATTGGATTTTCTTTCATTTTTGCTTGTAATTTTTGGTAAATTTCATCTTGTTCTATTTCTGCTATAAGCTGTTCTTCCATATCTGTTGTATAAGTGCTGATAACTGCTGTAAAATTTAGCCTTGCATTTCTACTTAATGCATCAGCAACTTTATTTTTTTTCCCTTTAATGTGCTGAATTTCGAAATCATACTCACTTAGAAAAGCTAGCCACCTAGCTTGTCTAGCATTTAGGTTAGGTTGATCTAACAAATATTTCAGTCCTTTATTATCTGTCATTAGAATCATTTTTCTTCCAATTAAATGATGACGCCACATCTTTAGAGCATGTATAACAATAGCTAATTCCAAATCATAGGTTGCATAATTCTTTTCATGAATTTTTAATTTTCTAGACTCATAAGCGATAACATGCCCTTCTTGAGTCAATACTCCACCTAAACCATCATTGTAGGCATCCGTACACACTACAAAATATTTATTTGGATCAGCTATTCTTAAAATAGGTGTGCTAGTTAATAAAGTTTTTAACCTTTTAAAAATATCCTCGCACTTCTGATTCCAATCAAATTTCTTTCCCTTCTTCTGCAAAGAGGTTATCAGATTTGCGATTTTCGAAAACCCTTCAATGAACCTCCGGTAATACCCAGTAATTCCCATGAAATATCGAACATCAGTTACATATTTAGGAATTGGCCAATCTTCAATCTCTTTTATCTTTTCGAGATCCACCGAAATTCCTTCCTTAGTGACCACATGACCTAAGTATTGGATTTTATCTTTAAAGAAGTCTCATTTACTAAACTTTGAAAAGATTTGATGATCTTGTAACGCCTACAAAACACTTTTTAAATGTTCCTTATGTTCTTCTTCAGATTTTGAATAGATTAAGATGTCATCGATAAAAACGACCACAAACTTGTCCAGATATTTATGCATTACATTATTCATTAGACACATAAAAACAATTGCAACATTAGTTAGCCCGAATGGCATGACGACAAACTCGTAATGGCCATATCGAGTCCTAAAAGTTGTTTTAAAGATGTCCTCATCTTTAATTCTAACTTGGTGATATCCCGACCTTAAATCAATTTTCAAAAATATAGTGAATCCGCGTAGTTGATCAAATAGATCATTTATGTGAGGCAATGGGTATCTATTTTTAATAGTCATCTTATGCAACTGACGGTAATCTATGCAAATTCGTAGAGTTTCGTCCTTTTTCTTAACGAATATGACAGGTGCCCCCCATGGAGACACACTGGGTCGAATATACGTTTTGTCAATAAGTTCTTTTAATTGTGATTTAAGTTCATTAAGTTCAAGTATGTTCATCCGATAAGGGGCCTTTGAGCTGGGTACTGCACCAGGTACCAGCTCAATGGTAAAATCCAGTTCTCTTTTTAGAGGCAGTCCTGGAATTTCTTTCGGAAACACATCCGCATACTCTTTTAAAACGGGTATATCCTCCCACTTTAATTTTTCTGTATTATTTAGATTTTCCTCATTAGTAACTGTTACTACATAAGACTTACAACCTTTCCTAGCAGCTCTCTTAAGCTACAGAGTAGAAATATGCCTTACAATTGTTTTTCTAGGGATTCCCTTTAGGCTTATTGGTTTTCCATCTTTATTTATACCAGTAAAGGTTTTATCATAATAGTTTAAGATCACCTTATGTTTCTCTAACCAATCCATATCGATTAGTATGTCATAAGAACCCATAGGTAGTACATTAAGCTTTACAAAAGTTTCAAATTGATCCATAACTATTGCACAGTTCTTTATAAAACAAGTTACCTTCCTTTTTGCACCAATGGCTAACTGAACCAACCAATAAATTTCAAACTTATCAACAGGGAGCTTACATTTTTCTACCAATTTAGGTGAAATAAAACTTATACTAGCTCCTAGATCAATTAAAATAGCTATGGGTGTTTGGTTTATCCAGCCTTCTACTTCCACCATGGAAGTTTGATAGTCTGCTTGTTGATTCTCTAGGGTTGCATTGATCCGGGCATAGTCCTCGCTAAATCTCGAACAGTCATCTCCTCCTGTAATGTATGGATATTACTGACAGTCTCTTTATGATTAGGACAGACTGAGGCATAATGTGGGGCATTACACTCCCAACACTTTATGGGTTCTTTTCGTTCAAATTTTTTCATGTAATTACCATGATTATTAGCAGACTCTTTACTGTTTTGTTTGTTCTGATTGTTTGGTGAATTATTCTTATTCCCTTGGAAATTATTATTAGGAAAATTTCTATCCTTATTATTTTTAGAATTTCGATTGGGCACAAACTCCTTCTTCTTTTGATCATAATTATTATTCTTTTTGGCCTCCTAGTTAGCCATACTCTCCTTTTTCCTATTCTGTTCATAACAGAAATTGGCTTTTCTCATAGCTTCTTCTAGAGTTTTTGGATTTTCATACTCAATCCTATCCTTTATGTGATAAGGTAGACAGCTGAGAAACCACTATACCTTTGGTTTTTCATCTACAAGGTATGGCACATACCTAAGCAGACTTAAAAACTTATTGTTCATATCTTTCATAGTCATTGTACCTAGTTTAAGCTCATAGAATTCTTTAGCTCTTTCTTCATAGTACTGTTTAGATAAAAATTTCTTTTTAAAGTACTTCTTGAAGGTACTCCAGTTTATGTTCTGTTCTTTTATTCATTTCAGTCTCTTTAAAACTTGCCACCATATATCAGCTTTCCCTGAAAGATTATAGATACCCATTATAACATTTAATTGGTTATAATAGTTGTAAATCTAGAAGTACTTCTTCATCCCAGATAACCAGGATTTCACTTCCTCCCCCTTCTCAGTTTCCCCATTAAAGGTTGGTGGTTTGATCTTTTTCAACTCTCCAGAAATTTCTTCATATGGTTTATATTTTCTCTTTTTGGTATAGTGGTTATCCTCACTACTATCACTAGTAGAATGAAAATTACGTTGATCACCAAACACTTTGGAAGATGAACTACTTTGATTTTTCGCCTGTTTAATCTTTTTATATTTATTTTGATAACTTATATATTTTGAATAAGCTCTTTTACCCCTTCCCTCAGTTTGAAATCTTTCTATTAGGATCTAATTCAACTCCTCCTGAGCTCTCAGAATCCTCTCATTTTCTTTTTTAACAGATTCCATTTTAGATTTAATTATTTTACTGTTTGTAAACGTTCTGAGGAATTAGTGGTTATGTCTTCTCATATAGGTTCTCTTTGTAAGTTTTCTTGTTCGGTAAAGGGAGATTCCTCTTCTACATATTACTCCAGTCTTTCCATACCTGTTTTTAAACTCAGAAACAAATTTCTCTGTTGAATAACATTAAAAGAAAACAACATCAGCAAAATGATTTAATACACTGTTTCATATAAGCAAGTGGAGCTTCATTAAGGCCTAGTGTTTGAACCTTGTGCTATGATACCACATGTCATAAACCCAAATTTTCACAAAAATTTAAATTTTTAATGTAACATAAAATGTTTAAAGTCGCAGTTTAATAACTACTAGCAGATAGTGGAAAAATGAAACAGTTAACAATATGTAGTGATTAACTTCAACACATAAAAACTAATACCATTTAATTTTGATATGTTATGTAAATGACCTGCCTTCAGTTACTCCTAGATGTATTGATGATTTGCTTTTGTCAAATAGATGAGAAGCTATGTTCTAAACTGGGGCTTACTTAGCAATTGCTAACTCAAATGGATTTCTGGTTCTTACAGGTTCAGCAAGTAAATTTTTGAACAAGTAGGAGTTTGTTTTTGTGTTAAATCAAGAAGTACTTCTTTAGCATAATAAAAATGCTAGAGCATAATTTGATTAATAGAAAGCAAGGCTACGATGAGGTAAAGTACTTCTTTTGTTGTTTTTGAATCTATGATAGTATATTAAGTCATTCATAAAGACCAATGTCCGTAATATACTAGTTCTTTTTAGCATCATGAGTTCTACTTAAGTTTTCTTTTTGATATTATATGCCAAGTTACTCACAAGTTTTACTGATGAGCATAGGGCTCATGATTTATTATAGAAACACTTTTAATGAAGCATGAACTTACTACTATTTCTATGTCTAATGTTCAATGTGCTGCTTTATAATCTTGAGTATAAATTCTAAGACCTTCAAAGAATAAGTTTACAATTGATCACATAGGTATAATTTTAATTCATCTCTAGTAGTGAAGATTATCAGCCTATTTATTTATAAACAATTATAATTGTCTACTTGCACTACTAGTCCTCAAGATATAATTTCGATTTCCTAAGTTTCACCATGTCACAAGTATTGTAGTAAAATTTACATTACCATATCACTTAATAAAATTACTAAGTGATTTTACCTTTAACCCTAGATAGCCTTACTACCTTGTAATTACTAAGTGTAGTCTAAAATAAATTGGATTGATTTATTAAGAGTTTGGTTCTTTATGGAAACCAAAAGAAAACTAACTTCCAAGAAGTCTTCCAACCATAATACTGTCAACTTTAAGCATTTGTAAGAGTTATGCTAGTGTATAAATACTACCTAACATTTACTTATATAAATTTGAACTAAAGATAATGACCTTACTAGCTTTGATTTTACATAACACTAATTCTGGACATAGCATTATGCTTTTAATAGAAGGTTTGTATGAAGATTCATTAGGAGTGCTATTGACTAAAGGTCAACGGCATAACTCCATTATTGATCTCCATATATATACTTTTACAAAAGATAGATTTTAATGTTATCAAACGCAAATGATAACAATGTAGACATACACTTTCACAATTGAATGATTATAGTGTTATTGAAAAGCAATAATAAGAATTGATTTATAATAAATCCATACTATTTGTTGTATTGAATATATTATTTCACCGAAACGTTGATTGCAATGTTAACCTATATGACAAAGATACGATACAAGAACATTATCATTGGTTATAAGTATAAATGATTGGTAATAAAATGTGCTCACCCGACAGTGCAGGATAGCTATATGGTTTGACCCACAGCTGACTAAAAATTTTGATGGGCACATGGATGAGTGTCCACCATGTATTGGTTGATTTAAAATCTCACAAAGAAACCCTATCTTCTTCATTCTCCTTCAAGGGCTTGTTTCTGCGCTATTTGGGTTTCTTCATGGCCATGAGAGGCTCGCTGGTTTACATTTGATAGCTCTGTTTGGGGTGTAGTGTAATGCTGTAATGTTTATGCAAGAGTTAAGGAATTGACAGTTTGTGTCTTGGTTTCTTTTTGAGAGTATTGTAACACCATGAGAGTGGGTTTTACTCTGTCGTTAGTTTCGAGTTCTGTCCATGGAATTACCTTGCCTTTGCTCGTGACTTGCTCCATCATCGGTGAGAGTCTGGAATGTGAACCTCACTGCCTCAGTCATAGGTTAGCATGAGGGTTTCGTTTTCTTCAAGGTACAGTTTCTCAAGCTGGTTTAGTCTTCTCCTTGGCTCCAGACTTCATACTTACAGGTAAAATGTTTTACTCTGCTATTATTATTAATTTTCTATTACAGTTTTAGTATAATGAATACAACATCTAACTCAAGCTTTCAGTCTTGTTTTGCAGGTTACAGTTACGGCTTCGAGCTTGAAAGAAACCTCCCCAGCACTGGTTATCTCCATGGCCATAACGAGTAAGCCCTGATTTTTCATGGCTTCTCCCTACTTGCAAAGGTTATTGGAAAGGAATTACAATTTGAAAAGAAGCATGGCTTCAGTTCCTCCAATGTTTAGATGCTTAGTTTTTATTATTACTTAGTTTTGTTGTTAAAAACCTTTGCATGTTGTTGGGAAGCTCCGGCTCTTTACCCGTGAATTGTATGTAGCTCTTTGTTTTGTAAAAAAATATTACAGCCTTTCGACTTGATAACATCATACTCTGGTTTTAAGATAAAAGGGGTTTCTCCTAGGTTTTTAACTGACTCCTGTTTTGATTCTCATGTTTGTTCAAATTGATCTTTTAATAATAATACTATAAAATAGGTTTTTCTTCTTCAACTATCAGTGAAGTAAATTTATTGTTAATGATATCTTTTATAAGTAAGTAGCGTTAATTTTATACTTATCAGTCCAGAATATAGTAGCTAGGGTTTAATAGAAAAGAAACCCTTGTATAAATGTATTCTTAAATTAATTATTACTTGGGCACCGCTTTCTTGTATGCTTCAGTTTCGCTATTATAGGTGTATGGTTGTTTATTAACCTATTAATTATGTGTTTATTTTACTGTTTATAAAAGAGGCTTACTTTAAGAAAAAGACTGTAAACAATCCAAAGCATGGGTTGTAGTCTTTTTGTTAAGTTTATTTACATAGTTACCAATGTAAAATGGGTAAACCTTAAATAAATTAATTTATAAATGAATAAATTAGTTATTAGGGTTTCGACCCTCTGTTTTTTCTTGCACAGGTTATAAGCCTGTTTGTTAAAGAGTAATTAACTCCTATATACGTAATTCTTAGTTATATTTTATTTAATGTTTATATTTATATTTATTTTTATTTAATATTCTGTAACTTATAATTATTTCGAGTTCTGGAAAGAATATAAGGTTAACTTCTGGAGCTCTATTTATTTTTCTTAAATAAATGGTTTATATATATAACCCTAATCTGGTTTTATTAAGTAATAGTTTCTAAGATTTAGTTAATAGTTTTAAAACAAATACTATTTGGCTAATAACTTATTTATATACTTAGCTGTTAACTCCTATAAACTTTTATTTGTATCAGTATATTAATATTGTGGTAATAAAGTTTATTACTATTTATTTCACATGTATTTTCATCTAGATAGACTAAATTAAATAGTAAATAAGAATAAACTATAACACTATTTTTCATTGTACTGTAAACATTGAAATAAATTCTATTTTCATTTACATACAGATGCAAAATTCACATTTACTATTCTCATTTCATTACAAAGATTATTTCATTTACTTAAACAAACTAACTGTACTAGAGTACGGCCTGTAACTAGGTGTGGAAAAACACAGCTTATAATTTAAATCCTTTCTATTTCATTATTTTCCTAAATCATTTTCATTTCTATTAACCGTCTAATAAGAATACTAACTCAACAATTTACAAACTCAGAACCAATTGCATTCATGTAACATCTAAACTAAGATTTATTTAACTAAGAAAGCAAAATAAATAACATAGAATCTATTGAGGACAATATGACAATAGCTTTAGGAGGTGTTCCTCCCTACCAAACTCCTAGAGAGCGCTCAAGCAACTCTTCCTCAGGACCCCCGAGCTTGTTCCTCGTCTTCTTGGTTGAGAATTGGTGGAGATGAAAATAGTAGAACCCTCTGTCAACTGACTAGTTCAATACCTCAGTAAAACACTCTGCTCTTAGTAGTATGATATTCAGCTTAAAATCCATAGCTAGATCAATCAGCAGTTATCCCCTCAAACACTTTCCAAATTTCCCCTCTGTTGAATTTCTCTGAAGTACATTCATTCGCCCTGAATGATCACTTCTATAGAATGAGAAGCCTCTTCTCTCTTCAATGGGAATTTTTATAAAGATTGCCTAGGTCTTTTGGGTCAGTTTTCATTAATTACGCCACCTACTCTGATTCCACTTTCTTGGGGAATCATGACCACAAATGTAGGGAGGTTGCCACTTGCAACAGTTGGAAGTAGTTTGAGGATGCTGCCACATCTCAGTTTGCTCTCCACCCAGTCTCCTCCACCAATTTGACCAGTAAACACTCTTTTAACAACTCTCTTAAGCTGTTGTCTCCTCCTTTATTTATTTATAAATAAAATATTCAGAATTTACATTAAATATCCTTGACCTCACTTGGTCATCAATTACAACTTAGCATAAAATTTAGCATATTGTTCCTCAAATAATATAAAATTGTTTTTGCAAAATTGGGGCATGTGACAGGAATACTATTGTGATCGAGGTTGAGATGGTTGATGCACCCCTCGACTATAATATTTTACTAGGTAGGAATTGGATGTACAATATGCAAATTGTAGCATATTCCCTATTCCAAGTGGTTTGTTTTCCTTTGTATGGGAAGATCATTACTATTGATTAGAAATATTTCCAGAATTCGAGTTTAAAATCATCATCAGGAGCTTCTATCCCGATTATTGATAGTTCTCAACCAACAACTGAGAACGTGGGTGTGGGCATGTATCATTCTCTAATGGGAACTTTTACTTGTCATGTGCTCGTCCTTATGATCGGTTCTAGTCTTGGTAAGGCTTCAACCTTGTTGAATTCGGTTTCTTTTCGCACTTCTCATATGGAGGATCCTTGGATTCTTCCTTCACCGAGTACTTCAAGTGATAATTCTATACCTACCGAGACGGAAATGTCGTTTCCTACAACATTGGTAGCGTATCAAGCTAATCTTGGTCCAGTTGTAAATCCTAATCCTTCCTCTTCCCGGGCAGAGGAGGAGGACCCTTATGTGCTGCCTTCTTGGTCAATAGAGTCATCTCACTCTCATGACTACCTTAATGATTTTTTTTCGTCAGATGAGGCTATTATCGAGGCTATGTCTAGATTAGAACAACCTTGGGAAGAGTTGCACCATAGATCATATTTCCTTCCTAAGCTTGATCATATAGAGTGTGATGGTTTTAGGGTGATTCTAAGTAAGAAATTTGGTAGGTACGTGGTCCCATTAAGCTCTCCTAGTAAGATTACTGAAGGGAACATGGCTAACTTGTCACCAATGATACCTATCAATATTTCTTGTGTTCCTGGTAAGATTGAGAATGTATACATTAGGGCGGATTGTTCCCCCAATGATATTAAAGAGTACACCGATATTTTTAAATAATTTCATGATGTTTTTGCTTGGTCATATGAAGTGATGCCAGGAATATACCCCCACATTGTTGAACATGATATCAAAACCTATCCGGATGCCAAGCCTATTTGACAACATTTGTGTGCCATGAATCCTAGGAAAGCACCCACCATGAAGGCAAAGATAGAGAAGTTGCTCAAAGTTGGCTTCATCTATCCCATTCCCTTGATGGAGTGGGTTTCAAATCCCATTTCGGTGGATAAGAAGCAGGGAACGATCCAAGTATGCACTGATTTTCATGATTTAAATAGAGCCTGTCCTAAAGATAATTTCCCTACACCATTTATTGGGCAAATCTAGGGATAATTTTAGGGGCAAATTTTATCCCAGTGGGCTATTTTTTCATGTTTTTCTCCCCAAAAAAGATTCACCATTTCGCATTTTTTGAAGCCATGTTTTGCCCAATTTTGACGAGGTAAAAATTTTTCACCCTAAAAATCACCAAATTATTATATAACGATATAAAATCCTTGGAAATTAAAATATTTTTTGAAAAATATCGCCCATCATTTTATAGTTGGCGTTTTAAGAATTGGTAATATTTGCCAACATTTATACACTTTTAAATAAGTATGGTTCCTTAAAATCATCCTTGATCAAATCTTAGATGAGTGTGCAAGAAGTGAGGTTTCCTCCTTTATGGATGGATTTCTGGATATAATCATATATAGATTAAACCCGAGGACCAACATAAGATTGCATCTATTTGTCCTTAGGGAACTTTTGCATATCAAAAGATGCCCTTCGGCCTTAAAAATTCTGGAGCTATGTTTCAACGGGCTATGACCTATTCCTTTCACGATATTAAAAATATTATTGAAGTGTATTTGGATGACCTAGATGCTCACTCTTGCATGAGAGTGCATCATCCTTATCATTTGCGTTTGATTTTTGAAAGATGTCATCATTATCAAATTCAGTTAAACCCTCATAAGTGAATATTTTGCATGAAGGTTGGTCATTTAATAGGATTCATCATGTCCAAGGAGGGTATTAGAGTCGATCTCTTGAAATTTGATGCAATACTTCAATTGTCTCCCCACACAATATCCATCTCATTCAATGCTTGCAAGGAATGGATAATTTCTTGCGAAGGTTTGTGGTCAATTTTTCCAATTTGACTAAAGATTTCATGCATTTGTTGAAGAAAGACACCCCTTTTTACTGGGATGAGTGAGCCCAGGAGTCTTTTGATGCTTTGAAGAAAAACTTGGAAATGGCCCCTATGCTTAGTTCACCCGAATCTAGCCGTGATTTTTAATATATGTGGTCTTGTCTGAAGAGACGATTGGTATGGTATTGGTTCAAGAGTATAAGGAGCTCCATGAGCATGTCATCTGCTATCTTAGTCGAAACCTTATTGATGTGAAACTTCGTTATACCCATGTTGAGAATCTAGCCTTAGCCACCGTCCATGTTGTTTAGCGTTTGAGGCATTATATCCTCCTTCGCAAAAATTTGGTCGTAGCTCACATTAATCCATTTCAATTCATCCTCACTAGAAGGATGATTGGGTGAGAGTATAATAAATGGATTGTGATATTGAAGGAGTTTGACCTCAAGTTTGTTTCGGAAATATCGAAGAAGTCATTAATATTTGTTGAGCTCATATTTGATTTTCCTAGTTTGGATGAGGGAGAGGTTCATGAGGACTCTTTGTTTGATGAGCACGTCTTTCTCATTTAAACCATGGACCCATGGTATGGGGAAATTATTGTCTATTTGCAAACATTGAAGGTTCCTACTCACCTCTCACGGGATGAGCGTTTACGACTATGTCATGTAGCGAAGAACTACCTCATAGTGGATACCACTTTGTACCAACGTGGGGTTGATTCCATTTTACATCGATGCTTAACTCATGAGGAGGATGAGGTCGTACTGAATGATTTCCACTGAGGAGCGTGTGGTGGTCATTTATTTGGGATTTCTACAGCTCAAAAAATTCTAAGAGCAAGTTATTTTTGGTGGTCCATATTTAAAGATTGCATTAATGTGGTCAAGCAATGCCACCCTTGTCAGGTGTTTGCACGGAATATGCGCTCACATCCAGCTCCTTTGTATCTGATTATGGATTGTAACCCTGCTTTGGCTGGGGGGCACCATCACATTATTGTGGCTATGTTAATTACTTCACGAAATGGGTAGAGGCTATGCCCACTATCAAATTAGATGGTGAAATAGCTGTGCATTTCGTATTTAACAAGATTATCACCTGGCTCGATATTCCAAAGGAGCTTGTCACTGACCATGGTAGGCAATTTCAAAACAAAATGATGGAAGAGTTGTCTTCGAAGTTAGGAAATAAGCAAGAGCATTCCTCTTCTTACTATCCTCAAGTGAATGGACAGGTTGAAGCAGTGAACAAGTCACTTAAGTACATTCTCCAACGAACCATCGCACAAAGCAATAATAATTGGCATATCATCTTGTATCCTTCTTTATGGATTTATCGAACCGCGGTCAAGACTGCCACCAGTTTTTCTCCCTATCATCTTGTGCATTGGGTGGAGTCAGTTTTACCAGTTGAATGCGAAATCCCTTCTTTGAAGCTAGCTGTGAAGATTTTACCAGAGACTTCCGCATCGGAAGAGTGTCTGGTCCACTTGGAGAAAATTAATGAACAACGTCGAGATGCTTTAGTGGCTCTTGAGGTTAACAAGTGTCACGTTAAGGTCTATTACGATAAGTTTGTCTGTTCTAGGAGGTTTAGTGAAGGTTACTTCCTCCTTGTTTTGGATCAAGCTAAGGAACCCTTGGGGGTAGGAAATTTTAACCCTATGTAGCATGGTCCTTACGTGGCCAAGTGTCTTAGAGAAATGCGCCTATGAGTTGGTCGATTACGAAGGGGCGGCCTTCGCAGAGCCTCGAAATGGGCTCTATCTTCAAAATTACTATGCATTATTTTCAGTGAGGGATGATCTTTTGTATACTATTGTACATTTTGCATAGCGTAGTTTTGGTCTTGTTATGGTGATCGGGTTTGTTTATTAACTTTTGTTTTTTATGGAATATCTGGATGGAGTCTTCGGTTTACATAGGATTCACTAATGGTGCTAGATTACACACTTAAAACTCAGCTTCGTCTACTTGGGTGATTTATACTCCTATGGGTTAAGTGTTGTCTTCAGGAGGTGTATTTTTACGGCCTTCATCAAACAATGTTGTTGAATATAGTGTCATGATTGAGTTGTTGCATGATTCCATTTCACATGGTATTCATTCTCTTGAGGTACATCTTGATTCACAGTTAATGGTCTCATAACTTAATGGCTTGTATCATGTTAGGGATCCGAAATTGTTACAAAGATTCTTGCGTGTAAGATTGCTAGAATGACAATTTGAGAGCATAACATACATTCACATTACAAGAAATTTTAATCAAGTTGTTGATTCATATGCGAACTATGTACTAGATTGGAATTTGTTTCATAGGTGATAAAAGCATTTCACAAACAAATTTTACACATGTAAATAGAATAATAACATATCATCATAAATATTTTTCATTAAGTCCAAAAAATGTGACGTCATAATACATAAGTGTCATATAAAAAATTGGGGCTTCCAAGCCACCAAGATATACTACATGGTCATACAAAAAAATATACACCCAGGCCTCTAAGCCCGAGGTGGAGGAGGGTGCTCATCATGGTAGCACACTACAGCTCTAGCTAGTCAGTGAAATAAATGAACCCATGCTCATGGTACTCCAACCACCTAGCGCTGCATGGCCTTAGGAAAGTCCTCTACTTGTGCCATGGGAACCCTATGTGTCAAGTAAATGAATTTCATGTGGATACTTTGGAGCATCCACTCTACATCCACACCCATGATCTCATCACCTCTTCCCCTCTGTCGATGACGAGGAAATCCATCTAGCCATCATGGTCCCACATATGCATGTACAAGACAAAGTATCACTATATGTCACACCAAAAACATGTATTTTGATTTCATATATCAAAAAACACAAAAGAAATTAAATAATTCAAAAAGTAAAAGTGAGTTGGGATTCGTTACCTATGTCTCCATATGCTACTCCTAGTGATAGGGGCATGTCTGGGTCTCCACGAAATTTGATCCCTGCATAGGGATAGTCATCTATGGTGATGATATGCCTCCACCACCATGGAAAGAAGTCTGTTGGGTAGGGGTTAGACACCCTTCCCCCTCCCAATCTCTGCATTACATTGGCCCAGCGTAGCTGAGCCAGATCCTTAACTCCATGTGGAGTAATGTCAACTCTAGGGCTTAGCCTGACACCCACTCAAAAAAGAATACACTCAATTTGCTATCGAGCCGAAAGTTCCGTACCCTACCCATACTGTAGTCACTGAGTTGCTGCTTCATGTTTCTCAGCAGTGAGGTACTCCAGTCACATATCATAGGTCGCATGCACTCTAAGACATAGAAAATCATTGGCCTTGAGGCTTGGTGGAGTGATGCTAAACCTGCTATCCTTCCCAATTCCAGTAGTATGGCCTTCACCTCCAGGTTATGGACTGAGTTTATCAGGATTTGACTCCCAACCTTCTCTGTATTGGGAAGGTAGTATATCGTGATGTACTCCTCTATGGTAAACCATCCTCCTGGCTCATGGGATCGTAGACTCACCACCTCCCCTCGACGGGACAACTCTATGATAAAGTATATGTCCTCAACCTCGAGGATAAGTGACATGCACTAATACATTTGGGTGGAATTTTCCATGAAATATTTCCATGTTTTGAACATTCATGGATTGATACTTCATTTTTTTATCATGGTGGAAAAATCATGGCAATATCGAAGTTTTTTAATTTTCGACGAACTTTCATCTCTATATCAAAGAAATATGGTTATCTTTCCACAACTTCCAAACCAATGCCATCTTTCAACAGCCCTTGGTTGTTTAAGCACGGGTCAAATCATGCATTTTCATCCACATATAACTAAGAAGATATCGCTATTTGCATAACGGAGTAAACTTGTTTTGGGTGAGAAGTGAATTCCATCCCTCCCTCGGTTCATATTCTTAGTTCATATTCTCGGTTCATATTCAAGCCAGCAAGCATAAAGCTAGAATTGAACATCAAAGCAACAGATTGCTTCTATATTCGGTTCAATCATAGAGAGAAATCCTAAAATGGAAACCCTCAATAATAATAAAATAGATTTTCTTTTTTTCATCAGTTGTTGCATCTTTTTTCTTGGGTCTGGGTCTGAATGGCTATGTGTGGTATAATATTTTATGTATATGACAGAAGCCACCTATACTACCACCTTAGGCCATCCATGTGCCCTTATATTTTTCATAGAGATGTTTAAAATTGTTCATATATGATCTGTCCATGGATAAATAGTAATTTCTATGAAACTGAATACCTCATTGCAGCTATCTCTACTACTGCAACCTAGTTACCTATACGATGTCAACATAGATAATTTTACCTTTTATATTTCCAGTTTACAACTCCTTTGCAGGAGCATGCCAAGCTGTATCACTTAGCACATTTTCTATAGTTGCGACAAGGTTCTAGGTGATTGTTTGAGCATGGATTGAACCCAGATTTCTTTATCAACCATATCCAAAACTAGAGAGATCATTCATACTCTGCAACAATCATCTGGTCATAGATTCATAAAAGGTAAGCATGCATCCTTTTTTGGGGGATACAAACTAACATTGAGGCTCAAAGTAATAGTCGTATTCTTTGGTTCATGTACCTTATCAAACTAACAACCTTGCAACTCCCTCCTTTTATTTAAACCATAGTAATTGCAACAAGAGGGTCCAGTCAACAATGACTCTATCCAATTCATTTTTTTTTTAGAATTGATGCTCCACTAAGCTATTGGCCATTGACACAGTTTTAATTACTTTCCACAGTAGAAGGACAACTTTCATTTGGACCATTTGGGCCACCCAGTGTTCCAATGCCCAAACTATCAAGGTCTCCTTGTGAGTAAATCAAAGACCATTGCACAACACTTGTTGGCATCAACGAAAACTTCAGTCTGTTAGGCACAATGCTCACTGAGAGGGGGGGGTGTATCAATGAGATAAGGCTTCAACTCAATTTCAACATCTTTTTCTACCAATCTTATCATGCCCGCATCCATCTCTATCATCAAGTTTGCTTGTCTATTGTCATGTCACCATCTCCTTGTCATCTTTGCACCAACATCTTTGTCTTGCCCAAATCATCTTCAAATGACCACATAATGGGTCATTTGACTCTCTAGATGTGCTATGCTTGTCATGCTTTCTTTTTAATGTCATTATGCATGTCCTTAGTCATCTTTGTCCTTCATGTCGTGTTCCAATTACACCTTGCCATGTCATCATGCTTAGACACCTCTTCGAATCTCTGTTTGTTATTTATTGTTTTAATGAAATAATCAATTAAAACTTCTTCTAAACATTGCATCTCTCCAATAGTAAGATGTGTCTCTTCAAAACTATATCTTAATTTTTTTTATTAAATTTTTGTTTATTTTTCTAAATACATTCTTGTAGCTTCTTATTTAATAAACTCTCTTTATTATTTTTCACTAACTTTGTAGGTCCATCTTTTGCATATATGACCATCATAATCCAAACAGAAAATATGGCTGGATAGCCACCTCAACAAGGATCATATCCATGTCACCTTTTGAAATCTTTGATACACATGCATTATCTGGAGATCATTTGAAAATAGGATTCCAAACTGTTTAATTTAACACTTAGACAAAATTGTTTTTAACTTGTAAAAACAATTTTCTTCTACTTTGGCAGATTGATTTCTCCCTCATGTGATCACCATAAGGAAACCTACAAGCATGGATAGATATCCATTTCAACAATGAACAAGACAATATCACAAGATAAATCTGTTGACACACACACAACCTCTGGCAAGCATTTCAAAATAGCTTCTCAACCTATTTTGAACATCAAAACATATTTCTTCCCATTTTGGTAGACTCCTATTTCACATGTGTGAACACTCTATGGAGACCTGAAGTCAGGAGTAGATGGAAAAATTACCAAAGAATGGATCCATGACATTTGATAAATTTACTTGCACAAATACAACCCTTGGCGGGCATTTCAAACTAACCTCTCAAACTCTTGTTTTTAACACTTGCTCTGATTTTCTTTTGTTCTCATTCTACAAAATATTATTTTCCTATTATTGGCAGATTGATATTTTGCATATGAGACCATCATAAGACAACCTAAAGGTATGGATGGATATTCAGTTCAGCAAGGAACATGACTATGCTACTTGATGAATTTTATCATCAAAATAACCCCTCTTTGCAAGCATTTCAAAATTCCTTTTCAATTTCCTGAATCTAACACAACCAATTTTCTTGTGTTCTTAAAATGAAAAATAATATTTTTCTTACTTTTGGCATATTTATATCTGTCATAAAACACTCCACATGAAAACTGAGACCATGGTTAGACGCACCCATAAACAACCTATAGCCTAACACTTTCATATTATTTTGCTCATCATCCTATGAGATAGGGTGGGCATTTCCCTGAGGCCACTGAGGCATTTTTTCCAGTACTGTAATAGTGCAAAACAACCTGAAACTTTGTTTTGGCAGACCATTATCTTTGTCATCAAACATATTCTTTGAGAACTAAGACCATGGTGAGATAGTCTCTTCAACAAGTGGTATGATGATAGCTTCATATAATTTTTATCATACACATATAAGGTATGGCGGGAATTTTTCTAAGGCCACATGAGCCACTTTTTCCAACACTCGGACAATTTTCTTAGTCTGGTCCAATCTGCCTAAAACACTATTTTGGCAGGTTCATAACTTCTTCCTTGGCTACTTCCAAGACAGTCTGAAGACATGATTAGGTAGGACAAATATCAATCTACAAGACCCCCATATGGTGTGGGAATTTTCTTCAACACACAATTTGTGGTGGGCATTTTCTTAAGGCTACCTGAGCCAGTTTTCCAACACTCAAGTCATTTTCAGGACTTTCTCCAAAAATTATTTTGAAACCTCATTTTGGCAGATTCAAATTTTTCTTCATACATGCTTAAGGAGAAATAATACCATGGTTAGGTAGACAAACCAACACACTACAAGACCCCCATGTGCTGCAGGAATTTACTCTAACCCATATTTTAGGGTGGGCATCTTTTTGAGGCTACTTAGCCATGTCATCATGCTTAGACACCTCCTCGAATCTTTGTTTGTTATTTATTGTTTTAATGAAATAATCAATTATAACTTCT
>LPNX010869010.1:3101-15185 GCA_001517045.1 Pseudotsuga menziesii | reverse complement strand
TCAAAACTCTGTCTTAATTCTTTTTATTAAATTTCTGTTTATTTTTCTAAATACATTCATGTAGCTTCTTATTTAATAAACTCTGTTTATTATTTTTCACCAAGTTTGCAGGTCCATCTTTTGCATATATGACCGTCATAATGAAAACTGAAAGTATTGCTAGATAGCCACCTCAACAAGGATAAGATCCATGTCACCTTTTGAACTTTTTGATACACACGCTTTATCTGGAGATCATTTGAAAATAGGCTTCCAAATTGTTTAATTTAACACTTCGACAAAATTGTTTTTAACTTGTAAAAACAGATTTACTTTGTGTGACAAACTTAAATAATAACAACAAATAAACAATATATAATATATATATATATATATATTAAATATCAATATTAATTATTAATATTAATATATATTCATATTAATAATTAATAAATGATAAATGATCATTAGTAAACTATTTTAAAATGATGCATCCTTTCATGGATGGTATCCAAAGTGCCTTTACAATTAATATATATATATGGCACTCACTTTGTAGTCTTTTATCATCAATCATCTTTAATATTTATTTTCTATTTTCAATATGGAATTATTTTTCATTAGTTGATTATTCAACTGAGTAATCATAAGGAATATTCAGATACAGATATTACATTGGTATAAGAGGCAACCCTTCCTAGGGCTTCTGCTGATCTCCAGCTCATGGCTAAAATGTTCAGATTTCTTGGGCTCATGGCCAAAATGTTTAGGTTTCTTGGGCTCATGGCCAAAATGTTCAAGGTTTCCTTGATTTTAGGTCTTTGACCTCACAATGGCTTTGAGCCATCCAACCCTTCCTAGGGCTTCTTCTAGTCTCCTTCTCATGGCCAAAATGTTCAGGTTTCTTGGGCTCATGGCCAAAATTTTCAAGGTTTCCTTGATTTTATCTCTGGTAAAAATTGGTTTTTGACCAAAAATTGGCTTTTGGCCTTTGAATTTAATTGAAGAAGTATTAGTTCCACTCCAAATATGAATCAAGAATGAGAGGGAAAAATGAATAATAAAAAAAAATTATCAACAAAGAAAATAAAGGGGAAAAGTTAAAAAACAAAGTGAAATAGCCCATGTTTTTACTTACAAAATTTAAATNCACTCTATGGAGACCTGAAGTCAGGAGCAGATGGACAACTTACCAAAGAATGGATCCATGACATTTGATAAATTTACTTGCACAAAGACAGCCCTTGGTGGACATTTCCAACTGACCTCTCAAACTCTTGTTTTTAACACTTGGTCAATTTTCTTTTGTTCTCACTATGCAAAATATTATTTTTCCTATTTTTGGTAGATTGATATTTTGCATATGAGACCATCATAAGACAATCTGAAGGTATGGATGGATATTCAGTTCACCAAGGAACATGACTATGCTACCTGATGAATTTTATCATCAAAATAACCCCTCTTTGTGGGAATTTCAAAATGCCTTTTCAATTTCTTGAATCTAACACAACCAATTTTCTTGTGTTTTTAAAATGAAAAATAATATTGTTCTTACTTTTGGCAAATTTATATCTTTGTCATAAAACACTCCACATGATAAATGAGACCATGGTTAGATGCACCCATCAACAAGCTATAGCCTAACACTTTCATATTATTTTCTCATCATGTTATGAGATAGGGCGGGCATTTCCCTGAGGCCACTGAGGCATTTTTGCCAGTACTGGAATAGTGCAAAATAGCCTAAAACTCTATTTTTGCATACCATTATCTTTGTCATCAAACATCTTCTTTGAGAACTGAGACCATGGTGAGATAGCCTCTTTAACAAGTTGTAGGATGATAGCTTTATATAATTTTTATCATACACCTATAAGGTATGACGGGAATTTTCCCAAGGTGACATGAGCCATTTTTTCCAACACTTGAACAATTTTCTTAGTCTGGTCCAATCTATCTAAAACACTCTTTTGGCAGTTTCATAACTTCTTCCTCAGCTACTTCCAAGACAGTCTAAAGACATGGTCAGGTAGGACAAATATCAATCTTCAAGACCCCCATATCGTGTAGGTAATTTCTTCAACACACAATTTGTGGCAAGCATTTTCTTAAGGCTACTTGAGCGAGTTTTCCAACACTTAAGTCATTTTCAAGACTTTCTCCAAAATTTATTCTAAAACGTCATTTTGGCAGATTCAATTTTTTCTTCAGACATGCTTAAGGAGAAATAATACCATGGTTAGGTAGACAAACCAACACACTACAAGACCCCCATGTGTTGCGGGAATTTAGTCTAACCCATAATTTAGGGTGTGCATCTTTCTGAGGCTACTTAGCCATTTTTGCTTGCTCTGGCACAAACCCATGTTTTGACAAGTTCATAAATTCTCCCTCAAGCACTTTCAGGACAATCTGAAGACATGGTCAGGTAGGAAAAACAACAATCTATAGAACCCCCATGTGGTGTGGGCATTTATATTCTCCTATAAATTATGGCATGCATTTCCCTAAGGAAATTTTTACTAATTTCCCCATACTTGGTCATTTTCTTGTTTTTCACCAAATTACCATATTCTTCCAAAATGATTGTCATTAATGTTGTCATCAATGACAATCCTATTCATCACAGTCTTCATGCTTTTCTTTATAGAAATTGGTATATAATATACTGCATTTAGAAATATACTTATATCTAATGTATTTGACAAGTTACTGTTTGGTACGGTGTAGGTAAGACAATTACTTGTCACTACAAGGATTTTTCACTATGAATGAAAATGCAAGGAAGATTTCTCAGTTTAGAGTGACATTAGAGGTGAGGGGAGATGGAAAATGTTATTGCCCTTGCTCTGATTACAGGGGCTTGGTAGTAGTTGGTAACGGTATGATAATTTGGGGATTTTGACTAAGTGTTGAAAAACTTCCCTAAACCAGCTGCCTTATGAAAATGACCACCATAGTTCATAAGAAGAAGAAAATGCCCGCCATGACCTGCCATCCCATAGTTTGTTGAAATATCTATCTGACCATGGTCCCGGTTCTCAAAAAAACTCTGTGAAGAAGAAGATACAACTCTCACTGAGTTTACCCTGCCATCATGTCTTTGGTTATCCTTTTGTTATTCACTGAACTCCTTTGACATCAATGCCAATCACATTCAACTTGTATCATATATTATATAAATAATTGTAAGTTATCAATAATTGTAATAATGTAAAAATGACATTTTGATTATCGTGAACTTGTATGATGTCCCAATTTTTGGTTTCTTATTCTTATATAATAAAATGGGTTCTTCATCTATCCTATTCTCTAATGTCACAAAATTTTACGTTATTGATTAAATATATGAATGTTGTATATTGTGACTATGAACAAAGGTGTAATCAACGTGCTTACCCATTAGTGCTCTTTTACATAATGTATGAACTGATGTTTTTTTAGGACATATACACATCGATTCTCTTTACATGATATATGCACCAATATGTTTCTAATATCAACTATGCACCATCTCACTTTATGCATTTTATATGCATCCATTCATGTATAATAAAAAATATGCTCTGATGCACTTACAATAAAAAGTAGCAACATTTATTTTTTATGTTATACTTACTGGTGCCTATATCAAACAATGTATGCATTGGTGCACCGACATTACAATATATGCATCAGTGCATTGAAAATACTGAATACACACCAATACATATTATTGTATTATATGCATCACTATATATATTATAAAACACATGTACCAGTGCAAATTATATATCGTAAAGCATTGGAAATGAAAACCTCCACTACAAACTCTGGCTACCTAGAATTTTTTAGTTATGTTGAATATCCTTTATAACCTATGCTACCAATCTGGATACCTATCATCATCTTCATTGTCATCATCATCACCATCATCATCATCAACATCACCATATTCATCATCATCGACATCATCATCGTCGTCATCATCATCATATCCATCATCATCATCTTCATCACCATCATCATCACCGTCATCATCATCATCATCAACATCACCATCTTCATCATCATCATCTTCATCGCCATCATCATCTTCATCACCATCATCATCAAGATCATCATCATCATCATCATCATTAGCAAGAACAACATCTTCATCATCGTCGACATCATCATCATCTTCATCTTCATCATCATCATCTTCATTGTCATCATCATGTTGATCATCATCGTCTTCATCATCATCTTTATCATTATCATTATCATTGTCATCATCATCATCATCACAATCATCGTCATCACCAATGTCATGATCTTAATTGTTGTCATCATCATCATCATCTTCATCATTATCATCATCTTCGTCGTCATCACCATCTTCATCGTCATCATCGTCATAGTCGTCATCTTCTTCATAATCATCATCATCATCAACAACAAGATCATGATCTTCATCATCATCATCGTCATCATCATCATCTTCATCATCATCATCTTCAAATTCATCATCATCACCCTCATCATCATCATCTTCAAATTCATCATCATCAGCGTCGTCATCATCATCATCAACATCACCATCTTCATCTTCATCATCGTGACGAGGATGATGATGATGATGATGAGGATGAATATGAGGATTGTTAACATTTCATATGCTTAGCTAAGACATCAATATTTCATTTCATTTTCATAACAAAAGCATATAAACAGGATCACTAAAAGATAGACAAGCACAACCATACAAAAGCAACACAAAGATTTATTCTAGGAAAACCCTAAGTAAAAAAACCCAGCAAAAGCTTCCTCAATATAGATGCCCCAAAAAGATAAAAGATAAAACCAGCAAGGAGATCAAAGCTTGATCCTCCTCCTTCTCCAGCTACTTCTCTTCTCCACTAATGTGCTATACAAGTGAGAGTGTGTGTTGCAAATGAGGAGCACCACACCTCTATTTATATTCATCCGTTCACTTAAGTTAACTCATCTGACATGTAGGCTCAAGTTAATCATGTAGGCTCAAGTAACCACACTAGGGTGCTAATGACCCACCTTTACAATTAGAGGGGACTACCTCATGAATCTTATTAGTTCTTCTAATTAGAAGCATCAGGGTACAAAGTAATACAAGTGGTTCTCCCAGTAGGACCATCGGGGACCACAAAAGATACATATAGAATATTCTTCGAAGTTACAATATTTCAACACTCCCCCTTAACGAGAAGGGTATTCTACAACAACATCAACAACAGCAATAGTAGGAGAGAGATAGAGGACATCAACAGCAGCATTAGGTTAACACATCTATAAATCATTGGAAGCTTTTCAACATCATGTATTCCTCATCTTCAATCTTCAGTCTTCAGCAACATCAACACTTTGATCGCTTTGTTCAGCAGCAATATTTGACCGCTTCAATCAACAACAATCTTCAGCACTTTGACCTTTCGATCAGCAACATTATCTTCAGCTCTTTGACCTTTTGATTAGCAACATCATCATCAGCTCTTTGACCTTTCGATCAACAACATCATCATCAGCTCTTTGACCTTTTGATCAGCAACATCATCATTAGCTCTTTGACCTTTCGATCAGCAACATCATCATCAGCTCTTTGAACTTTCAATAAACAACATCATCATCAGCTCTTTGAAATTTCGATCAGCAACATCATCATCATCATATTCTGATCTTTCGAATAGCAACATCATCATCATCATACTCTGATCTCTCGATCATTACGTCATCATCATCATAATTTGATCTTTCGATCAGTACGTCATCATCATCATTATCAAAACATCAACATCATCATCATCAAAACATCAACATGATCCTTCCTTTCGGAATTATGGGATCAACATGTCTGTGTTACTTAGACGATCCTTCCTATCGGAATTATGGGATTTAGGTCTTTACAGAGTTACTAACGATCCTTCCTTTTGGAATTACGGGATCAACACATCCGTGGAACTCAAACAATCCTTCCTATTGGAATTATGGGATCAAGTCAATGATCCTTCCTTTCGGAATTATGGGATTTAGGTCTTTACGGAGTTACTAACGATCCTTCCTTTCGGAATTACAGGATCAACACAGTTGTGGAACTTAGACAGTCCTTCCTATTGGAATTACAGAATCAAGTCTTTACAGAGCTACCAATGATCCTTCCTTTCAGAATTACGGGATTTAGGTCTTTACGGAGTTACTAATGATCCTTCCTTTCATAATTACGGGATCAACAAATCTGTGGAACTCAGACAATCCTTCCTATTGGAATTACAGGATCAAGTCAATGATCCTTCCTTTTGGAATTACGGGATTTAGGTCTTTACGGACTTACTAATGATCCTTCCTTTCGAAATTACGGGATCAACACATCTATGGAACTCAGACAATCCTTCCTATTGGAATTATGGGATCAAGTCAATGATCCTTCCTTTCAGAATTACAAGATTTAGGTCTTTACGGAGTTACTAATGATCATTCCTTTCAGAATTATGAGATCAACACAAATGTGGAACTCAGACAATCCTTCCTATTGGAATTACGGGATCAAGTCAATGATCCTTCCTTTTGGAATTACATGATCAACACAGTTGTGGAACTCAGACAATCCTTCCTCTAGGAATTACGGGATCAACACATGTTCTCGAGTACCGAAGTCACCGGATCCATTCTAAACCGAAGTTCAAGGATGATACAATCCTACCACCTTCTTGATGACTGAAGTTCACTGGATCCATTCTGAACTGAAGTCCAAGGATGATACAATCCTACCACCTTCTTGATGACCAAAGTTCATCGGATCCATTCTGAACCAAAGTCCAAGGATGATACAATCCTATCACCTTCTCGATGACTGAAGTTCACTGGATCTGTTATGAACCGAAGTCCAAGGATGATACAATCCTACCACCTTCTCGATGACCAAATTTCATTGGATCCGTTCTAAACCGAAGTTCAAGGATGATACAATCCTACCACATTCTCGATGACCGAAGTCACTGGATCACTTTTGGACATATGTCCCAGGATGATACAATCCCTCTTCATTCTTGAATACTGAGGTCTTTGGATCACTTTAGGGAAAGTGCCCAGGGATGATACAATCCCACTGCAACATCACTATTCCCCCTTTCAGGGAAGGTATTTCTAAACCACACCAAGCTTGTCTCAAAAGAGTTCAAACTTTACTCGTGACAGAGGTTTCGTCAGTGCATCATCATCTAAACCATCATCATCTACATTTTCAGTATGTGAATACTGAACTATATCAATATGTATCTCTAGTATGTGAACACTAAAATCATCATCATCTATATCTTTAGTATAGAAATACTGAAAGCATCATCATTTCTATATTCAGTATAGAAATACGGAATCACCATCATCTGCATCTATAGTATGTAAATACTGAAACATCATCTATATATTCAGTATGGGAATACTGAAACATCATCATCTGCATCTTATCTCATACGTAGAAATACTGAATTTCTATGTGTTATGACAGAACACAGGGTTCCCTATCACCACAACTCTGGTTATCACATAGAATCACAGTAGTGTCCAACTCTAGGTTGAATAATCCTAACATCAGAAAGCTACTATATATTCTTCTTCAGCTGTGCTTAGAGCAACACTAAACTACTTTCTGCTAAACCATGAAATCATAGCAGATCCCAGACTATAACATCCACCTGTTGTACTGCTTTTTCTATCTGAGATACTTCCAGCCCAATCTGCATCTGCATAACCATACAATCTATACTTATGGCTACCATCATAGTATAGACCAAAATCTATAGTCCTCATCACATGTTTTGCAGCTACCAAGTGAACCCATCTAGGTTGAACTAGATATTGACTTAAGGTGTTCACAGCAAAACAAATGTCTGGTCTAGTATTTGTTAAATACATCAATGACCCAATGATCTGTCTATAATGAGTCGCATCTACTAACTTTGATGAGTCACCAGCTACCAGCTTCATATTGGAGTCCATGGGTGTGGCCATGGCTTTGCATTCCAACATATTGAATCTCTTCAATATCTCTACCACATACTTTCCATGGTTGAGAAAGATTTCTTTGCATTAACCCAAGGTATTTCATCTCAAATTCTTCTGCTAGTTTCTTCTTGCTTTCCATGATCTATTTCTCATTCCGTGTCAAGAATAATTCATCCACATATAATAACAGGATGAGAGGTTCATCTTCTACAACCTTGTAGTAAAGGTTAGGATCGACTTTACTCTTGGCAAAGCCCATGCTTGTTAGTAGACTATCTATTCTTCCATACCTAGCTCGAGGGGATTGTTTAAGGCCATACAAGGCCTTCTTCAATTTGCATACATGAGTATGTCTATCTTCAACTTCAAATCCTTGTGGCTGTTCTATGTATACTTCTTCTTCGTTCACACCATTTAGAAAATCTATTTTCACATCCATCTGGTGTAAGTCCCACTTCATCATGGATGCAAGTGCCATGGTAGCTCTAATTGAAGTATACCATGCTACTGGGGCAAATGTCTCTTCATAATCAATTCCCTCTTTCTAAGAGAAACCTCTAGCCACAAATCTTGCTTTATACTTATCAATACTTCCGTCCGTTGCATGCTTTATTTTGCATATTCATTTGGAGGATACTTTACTCTTTCCTTCGGGTTTAGGAACTGTATCCCAAACAACATTCTAGTATTCTTTCATCATAACATCTTCCATGAGTTCGTCTTATCGGGTCATCAACATATCCTAGTCTTTTGCATTCAACCTTGAAGGTTGGAACCCACTTTACTCTTGATAAAGTCTCGATCCAACAGGAAGTTGTCCATCATGTCATACTATGTCGAACTTAGATATCTTCTGTAGTCACTCTCCCTGAAGTGGAGTATCATCTTCCCTCTTCATTCTGTACAGGTGGCTCTATGCTTGATATATACTTGTCAATAGAGTATGTCATGTCATAGTCTATTCTCTCCAAGGCAAATCATGAACCTTGCTTTGTACACTTGTTCTTGTAGATCCATATGGAAGATACTACATACTTTCCTTTACGTCTCGAAATCATATTGTATACATCATTCCCCATGATCAACTATTATTCTTTGATCATAGCTTCTTTCATAGCATTCTTTTCTTCATCTTAAGTTATCTCTTGTAGCCATGGTGGTCTTCATCCTTCGAGGTGGATCTATCGCTCTATGAAGCTCTTTCTTTCTTCATGGTGTCTCTGACTCTGGGAGATTCAGATTCATGTTTATTGGGGTGAATCTTTAATTTTCATCACTTGTTCTTCAGAACAAGTCTCATCCCTTTTTTTTCTTTTTTTTCTTGTAGGAGGTTGTACAGGACCTTTCCTACAATTCAAATGCACCAGTAGCATGGTTAGAACCATTTCATATACATAACGACAAATTATTATGCATCATGCAACTGTTTAGCCAATACAATATTCATCCATATCTCACGGAAACTTTCTAGATGACATCATTGATATTGTGTGCTAATCCAATATGTCAACAAGGAGGTTTCATTCTAGATAAGTATAAATGGAGAGGTGTATAGCACCATGAGATACTTACTCATCACATGCATACTATCATTAATGGAAACATTCTATCATGCATAATACATCAACTGAATACAAAACAATATCATGAAATGACAACTGAATACTTATATTTTATTTGTTTAGTGGGTTGACTCCTTCTTGATCATTCTGATTCATCATCTTCTTCATTCATGAAATCATCATTTCTTATCCAAATGATAAGATGGGTAAGAGGTTCTTTAAGAATTGAGTTCTTCATATTCCTCAGCGCTTGAGGGATCTTCTTTGAATGGTGAGAGCTTGATCTTCAATTGCTTCCATCTTTCTTCTACTCTTCTTATGAGACGAGCTTCTTCTTCTTCCCAAAGTCTATTGAAAGTAATTACTTCCTTTTGGCACACATTATTTGCGTGAATGAATCCCATGATCCTGGGAGCCCACTCAAGGTGGCTATCACCACTTCTGCATTCTCCACTTCTTCTTCTGCCACTTCAAGTTGTTCTGCATTCTGGATCTTCACATTCTTCAACTGTTTTCTCAAAGCCATTTTCTGATTTAAGTTCTTATCTCCAAATAGCTTGGTCAAGGAATCAAACATCTTCAGTGTCTTTGGGGAGACACTTGTGGTACAAGTTTATTCATGACTGAATCAGCAATGATCTTCTTGGCCTTGACCAAGTTCTTCTTGTGTAAGGCTTCTAGCCTCATCTCCCTCTAGAATTGGAACCTCTATACTCATGTAGGTGTCCAAACCATTTTCTTTAGAGAGATCATAAAATTATAGGCTTGGAATTTGTCAACTTCACCAAGCTTATCATCAAGCTGATGTGATAGATCACTTTGAAATGAGAACCTCAAATGAAAATAGCAAAGTATTAGATCTTACTGATTTGAGGTGTCCGTCTTGGTTCCGAAGCTCGCTGATCTAGGGTTTTTCACAGAAACTCTAATTTTCAAAAATTGGAATCTTTCAGATCTAATTGGATAGACATATAGATATCTTCAAATGGAGCTGTCCAATGTACTCCTTTTGTGAAAACAGTGGAGGGAAACTCCCGGAACAGGAAGCCCTAGATTTCCAATTTCTTCTGCAGAAATGCCTGTTACTGTTTCTGTGATATCTCCGAAATTATTGATCCTCTGTGTCTGAAATGTCGTACTAAGGTAATATCACATGTATCTGATCCAAAACCATTGGTTTCATTAGAATTGTTTTTACCCTTTGGGATTCATGATCCTTTTCCCAAGGTGACCTGTTACAGGACTGTTTATAACATCGAAGTTGTACGGAATTCCATGTGTCATTGGTTCATCTTATGAGTCTGATATTTGGACCACTAAAATGAAAGTCCATGGAATTTCTGGAACATCTTCAGGAATGTCATTTGGACCTATGTATCCCAAGATATTGCAGTTCTCCCTAGGTGTCCTGTTTAGGGATGAATTCTGGAAGAGGATAGAACCCTAACTTGGAGGGATAATATATCCCAGAATATAGTGAATCTGGGGCTGAATTTTGGACACACAATACATCAGGAGTTTATATTTGTCCCCTACAATTTTTAGCTCCCGATCCTTTTCCAATATTGGGATATAGCGAATGTACCAAAACTTAGCAGTTTTAGTACTTAGGGTTTTTCTAGCTCGGGGTCAAACTAGACTTTGACTTTCCCAGAGTTTCACCCAACCAAATTTCTTGATCCAGGTCTCTAAACTTCATTTTTAATGAGGAGAAAAATCTTGTTCTAGTCTCACTCAAAAATTCCTCTTCTATAGAAAGCCCTAATTTCCGCATTGAAAACTGAAAATGCTCGGAATCGAATTCTGCTTCGATAGAAAGATGCGCCCTTCAATGGAGAGTCATCCTAGCATACTTTTGCTGATGGATTGTGGAGAGAGACCCAAAAAGTAAGAAGCCCTAGATTCTATAGCTACACAATGTCTTCTTCTCATGTTAGCTCTAATACCATGTTAACATTTCATATGCTTAGCTAAGACATCAGTATTTCATTTCATTTTCATAACAAAAGCATATAAACACGATCACTAAAAGATAGACAAGCACAACCATACAAAAGGAACACAAAGATTTATCCTGGGAAAACCCTAATGGGAAAAACCCAGCAAAAGCTTCCTCAATATAGATGCCCCAAAAAGATAAAAGATAAAACCAGCAAGGAGATCAAAGCCTGATCCTCCTCCTTCTCCAGCTACCACTAATACAAAAGCGCGGATTTTTCCACGGAGGTTTTCTACGTTTCATACTTTTTGGTGTAAAATCGGAAGCAAAATGAACTGGCCGTCGTTGTATCGATGCCTACCCGTCGCTGTATCGACGATGGGAATCTTCTCCATCACTGCATCGACGCCTACTGCTTTCAACGTCACTGTATCCACGGAGAGCCATCACTATAGCGACGGTACCGTCAAGATGACTTAGGCATTGACATTTTTTTGGCTTTTTAGTTGACCCAGGGCGCAAAAGTCAATGTTTTCCGTCGCTATAGCGACGTCTAAGAGTTCTATAAAAACGAAGACCTTAACGAGATTTTCTTCACAGTTGCCA